>WJEZ01000889.1:0-14479 GCA_009869925.1 Thalassaphorura encarpata
ACATGGCCTAACAATACAGTGGACGAAACTCCCTCAACTCAAATTAACATATAATTCCCTTTCGGTTCATAGGGAGTTGAGCGCCAAATTTTATGAACTGAACTGACCCTTCGCATAACCAACTGGGTAATAATGTGTTTCATTTCCACTCCAAAGGGGTAAAATTATGTACTCATCGTAATGGCACGCGTACATTATGAAAATGAAGTCCAGCCTGCATGATACAATCGGACGTACAAAAAGAAACACTCATGTGGAAAATATTAAAGACACGATAAGGAAGGGTTTTGTAATTCCTGGGTTGATTACAATTTTTCCTAACAAGAAAAGTACAAAAAGGGTAACCGACCAGCCGAGCTTTTCCATAAATATAGAAAAGGGGAGAAATATTTTTGTTTCCTATTTGTTTACAGCTAACGATACGTTTAATGGTCACAAAGCCGCCATCTTTTATTCGTTCTAATCTCTGCTTCATTTTTCAAGCTAACCTCACCAGCCTGCCAGCCAGCTACCCGTTATAATGTGTACATTTTTCACTTCACGATTTAATTCAGCCTCAGTTCCACTTTCAAAGTAAGTTATTAGAGTAATTACATGCATGAACTTCATCTTATTGCGTGTATACACGCACGCACTCGCCTAAGTTACACATTGCGTATGTGGGTAATCTGTAAAATTAGATAGTAGTAGCCCTTGGATAAAACCCCTTTTTCTCCTTCTCTGCTTCTGGTTTCAGATTATTGGGAGACAGATGATGACAGAATGGGAGCTAAGTATTTATAATAACACATGTCCATTGCATGTAATAGGGAACAAACTGGTTGGTCAGGCCTTCGGAACCGAAAATAAGAACAAATAAATAATAATGCCATGTAGAGCAGAGTACGCATCTGTTGCTACCCTTAGTTAGTGTGTCTAGAATTTTAACTTTGACACCTGACGACGTCTTGGCTTGACTACAAAAATTTCTTGAGGAATGTCTGAATGCGTTAATGATGCCGGATTACAAAGTGGTAAGCCCTAATAAGCGCGAAGACTCTAGATTAAATCAAGTTTATACAATTGTCGTTTAATTAAGAATCAAGGCTGCTGACTCTTGACTCCCACTGTTTTTCTTGGTAAGCGTTCACTGCAAAAGTCGGTCACTAAGGTCTTATCTCCCTCAACCGCGCCTTTCTATGAAAAAACGTGAAGAAGCGTAAAGAATTTTGAAAACGTGGAGCTCTAACTTGAACATAGCTGTGCTCCTGTCTCCCAATCCCTTGACAAATGTGACACGGAACTTTAAAACAAAAAAATCCTGAAACATACATATGCGAGAACAGTGAAAGAGGAAACAAACAAAAAATGAATTGTTCATCCCTTGCCCAGCGTAGCGCAGTCAAACCAGGTTCAACGTTCAACACAAGAAACTGAACAAGGGTCTGGCGCTAGTACTGGCAAACAGAACAACCTGTCAGCTTTTAAATTTATGATTCCAGTCTGCTGACAGACTCTCGATCATTTTCCGGTCGAGTGTAAAACAAGGCACACATTTTTTAGACATTCCACTTTGTGCTCCGCTCCTCCTTCCTACGGCTGGCACAGTTTATGAATTTAGTTGGAAAAGTCGCGAAAAAAAAACGAGAATTCCTTTCATAGCCATAGCATATGCCTTTCTCTTTTTCACCTGGTATGGCGCGTCGGCAATGACTTTTCTTCATTTTCATATAAAAAACCTTGCGTAATATTTCTGTGCGTTATTATGATTTATCACCTTGAGCAGTTTGCGTCGTGACGAAAGTCTTGATGAGTGTGTCCGTTGTCTGAGTGTATAGGGAGAGGGCGTAACGCAGAGACTGGAGCTCAGCGGATTTTTCCAGGAATGTCTTCTTGAGCCCATTTCCTCCTGCATGGAAATATTGTTTGATTGTGTCCAGAGCCATGTCCAGCACAGCGCATTGCTTGGGTGAAAGATTCTTTTCCAGCTCCTACAATATTTAAAAATCAGTTGTATTAGCTGAACGGGCTATAGGAATTAATTCAGATAAGAATGTTTTTACCATTTCCTCCTGCATGGAAATATTGTTTGATTGTGTCCAGAGCCATGTCCAGCACAGCGCATTGCTTGGGTGAAAGATTCTTTTCCAGTTCCTACGATATTTAAAAATCGGCTGTATTATCTGACAGGGCTATAGGGATTAATTCAGATAAGAATGTTTTTTAAAGATTATTTTGAACTAACGATAACTCCGCTAAGCGCAGATTTGACGTCTTGCTTGACCATGTGGTTCTTGAAAACTCGAGATATGTCGTCGATTTTTGCATTGGCCGCAAGACTTTTGGCATTGTCCGTCAAGTTCTTTAGCATCATCTAGAATTTAAGAATAAAACTATGTAGACTTGGTCACATCCAAGAAAGTAAAGTATTTGTGCATGTTTATATTCCCCAAGTATTAAAAATTAAAAAATGAAAGGAGATTACAAAGGAGAGAAAGCCATTAAGAAAAATCCCACGCACAAAACACCTTGTTCTGCTCTGCTCCCCTCAAATTCATTAATAACAACAAGCACTTAATCCACCATATAAACATGAATTATAAAATAACGTACACCCTTATCTGTCATGGGCGGAAGAACGACGGCCCTTTCCAAAACTCGTCATGACAATCTTCCATAGTTCTTTGAGGAGGCGCTTAAGGACTGTCTTCTCACAGGATTGAGCATAGAGCGACAAAGAACCTAAACACATAAAAAAATATCAAAACCATGAATGAACAACAAGAATGAAGATGAAGTTTCGATAAAGATAATGAGACTGTCCACCATGTATTGTACGCAGGTTGGTATGCTGCTGCGTACAAAAAAGGGCGGATGATAACCATCTTCAACTCTACCCACCCGACCCAAAAAAAGACAAACAAACATCCGACCCATCGACCGACCGACTGACAAGAAAATCAAGTCAAGACCCCTAAATTTTTGTAAAAAATAAAAAAGGACGTCCCGGGTGAAAAATGGATTGTCACAAGAGAGTTATCTGTCAAAAAACAGGTAGGAAAGACCCACTGCCTACTGATGTCATCCTCATCCACCCTTTTAAAATGGAATCAGGTAAAGGTAAAGCGAATGGTAAGAGGTAGAATTTTGTCCCAACAGAATCGAAGAGGGACTAAGATGGTCGTCGTTGTATTGTATTCGTAACAGAAAATTATGAAGACCGACTGGATCCGGTCTTTGAGATAAATCATAAAAGTTAATCTATGTCAACCGCAAAGGAATGAGCTATTAATCCTAGCCATCTTCTTGTGTCAATCGTAAGAGATAAGCCAAAACTAAAATTGTGCCCATCCTTCAAGAGAAGATGGGTGGAGAAAATGCAGATACACCTGCAGAAAATTAGAATTCAAAGACAAAGGAGACTTTGTAGGGAATTCTTCTGCTGTTTAAAAAAATTCCGAGGCAAGAGAGAGCTTTAAGATTTCTAGATAATGTATTTTTGTGACGACATTGCGAAAAAAATGTTAAAATCATAAGAAGATCACTAAAACTTGTTGATTTCTTACATCCTACCAAAATTAAAGGAAGAAAAGAAATTATTGTTGAAATGTTTTCGAAAGGTTGACCACCATGTTAAGGAATGAATAAAAGTTATAATAGTAAATTTCTTCCTTGGTTTGTTAGGGCAAACCCCAATTCATCAAATTAATCAAGAGAAGACGGGTGGAGGAAATGCAGATACACCTGCAGAAAATTAGAATTCAAAGACAAAGGAGACTTTGTAGGGAATTCTTCTGCTGTTTAAAGCTTAGAGAGAGCTTTAAGATTTATAGATAATGTATTTTTGTGACGACATTGCGAAAAAAATGTTAAAATCATAAGAAGATCACTAAAACTTGTTCATTTCTTACGTCCTACCAAAATTAAAGGAAGAAAAGAAATTATTGTTGAAATGTTTTCGAAAGGTTGAACACCATGTTAAGGAATGAATAAAAGTTATAATAGTAAATTTCTTCCCTGGTTTGTTAGGGCAAACCCCAATTCATCAAGTTATTTTGAATGTTTACATCACTCACCATCTAAGAGATCCATGAGAGGACGCAGGACTTCGTCTGCTTCAGCCGCCACTTGATTCCTTTGTGCTGGCTGGTTGAGAGACACTTGGCCATTGACCCTTGACCGCAAGCAATAAGTCACCCAACTCCTTCACACTTTGTCTGATGATGCCTTCAAGACTGGAAACGTAAACACAGATAGGTTTATTATAAATCACAACTCATCAATCATTCATTTTTTATTTATTCCATAGTTCTGCCCAGCTTGAACGACTCAACGCAGCTCATGCTTACTCACTGCATGCACTGCAATTTTAAGTACCATTGCATTTTGCCCGTAGGACCAATCTCAAGACAAATATATATGTTTGTACATCCAAAGTATGTTGGCTCGACAATCATATAATTTCTTAAGTATTGAAATTCTCTCACAGATCATTAGCCCAAAGATGTATTTAAGTCATGGCTCGTTAAAAACCTGTCACAAGGTTTACCTTACGAAAAAAGTAAAGATGAATGAGTGGGCAGGTGGATAACCATGTGAATTCTCATCCACAGCTCGACAAAGTTTTTGTAACAATTATCACAGAGGATGAAGAAAAGGGTGACGAATGACTTAATTACAAACACACGAGTGTGTATGGAATTTCAAGTCGCCATTAAGTTTTGGCAATATAAAAAATTGACAGGTGCTACTGCAATGTTTTCTTGTTGGATTTATTAGAATATTTTGTAGCATGAGTTGAGTTTGCCTTGTTGAGTCATTATGCAAGTTAGGTTTCCATTTTTGGATATTTCTATTACCTCTTGCTAAATTGCATGGCCAAGTCGTCCAAGACGGAATTCAATGAATTTTGTAGATCTTTCAAAATATTCGCAGCATCTTCCTCCAACTTTTCTCCACCCATGGCATTCAAATAACTTCTCAAGCTGAACTCTCAGTTGCTGTATATTGTTCATCAAAATACATGCCTGTAAATAATATAAATACTCATTAGTTTACAAATATTTTGTCAAAATTATTTAAAATTGATTATAATTTTTTTTCATACGATTCTCTCGTCGGACATGTGCGATGGAAATTCCTTCTTCACAATGTCTGCATATGCCAGGAGAACTTTTACGATGGTTTTGGCAAATCTCTTCATGTATCGTTTCCAAATATCCGGATCTGAACATTCCAGCCGACTCACGACGTCAAAACATTGAGTTAGCTGAGTGAACACATCGACAACAGAGACGGAGAAAAGTGCATGCTCACTGCTCTTTTGGAACTGCAATTAT
The DNA here is from genome assembly GCA_009869925.1 of Thalassaphorura encarpata. NCBI lineage: Eukaryota > Metazoa > Arthropoda > Collembola > Poduromorpha > Onychiuridae > Thalassaphorura > Thalassaphorura encarpata. The sequence goes on from WJEZ01000889.1 coordinate 5,319, forward strand.
AGAATAGAAAATATTTTTTTAAACATCAAAACATACACATGAATCATTTTTAGCATCTAGAAAATCGTGGTCTAATCGTAACATCAAAATACAGCTCGCAAAATCTCAGCTATAGCTTCGTAATTTCATGCGTCTGGATACATCAACAAAATCAAGCATAAAAAGATAACAATATCGTTTAATGCCCTCGAAATCTCCGCTTTTCATTTTACTGGGTTGTAAACTGTGGGCAGAATAATGGATATTTAGTCCTAAACGTCCTACCAGACCGCGCAGCACCACCCTTTGATGATTTGAAGTGCGTAGTTAAATATTTGATTGTAACCGAACAATTGGTTCGTATCCAGAAAGAACTACACTTTTCCCATTAAATGTTCATTTCTTTTCTTCTATTCATTCAAACCAGCGACAGGGACAAGAGTGTGTAACTACAATGTCATTTTTATTCACAAAGTGAAGTACAACATTAAAGGTTAGGAAATGGTGAAGGCGTATGCCAGCCCGGGTCATTCTCATTCCATGAGAGAATTGAGCTTAAGCTGAGCTGACATCAGCTTTATGGGCTATTCAACACTTTTATGACTCCCGTAAAAGCATCCAAATTAACGTAGGAGGATAGCTCTCAATTATCTTTTTTAATGGTGTAGAGGGAAAACGAATGCTGCTTGCTTGCTGCAGCAAGAGAAAACAGTGTGACAGGTTTGATCCTGGGTTCTTAGTTCTTAGATTGTCTCCATTAACAGGGGAAGGGGAGAAGGTATTGCAGCATTAGTCGTGGGTAGGTAGTAATTTAATGAGACTATTTGTGTTTGGGTCTTCCGGTCCGTCGACACTTTTATAAAAGTTTCGAAGAGCTCTACACTAATCAGGGGTTTTTAATGTGTCATGTGGTCTCAAACTTATTTTATTGTCTTTCCTTTCCTGTGGGTGTTGATGGATATTTCTTCCCCTTATTAGACGAATATAACAAGAATTGTATTCAGTATGGGAAAAGTACCACAATTCATCCTGACGGAAATGGCGGATGTTGTCTAATCTTTAAAAAAATTCTAGAAAAATCACTTCAAATTATTACTAAGTACTTTGCACGGGGTTGTAATTTTCGGTCATTTCTGAACTTGGCTGATCTACTATGGCAAAACTGCTTCAGTTGATTAGTAAAAATATTTTTTAATAGTAATCAGCAACAAAGGGTCTTACTTTATGTGCGGATTTGTTAGACCAGCGAAAAAATTCCGAATAAACTATTGATCTTTCGACCATTCTCCGCCTTATCTCTTCATTTCGTCTCTTCTTTACGTATACGTTATTTTAGTTTGTCTAGCCTGAGTGCGTAGGTTGTCGGTTGCCCCAAGGGTTCAAAGGTCATACAACATGTATCACATTGCATTTAGATGAAAGGAATCTCTTTTTATTGCTTGCTTTGGTTTTCCTTAAAAAAAGTTCTAAAGCAAAGCAAAGGCTCCTGGACAAGCTGGACCAGACTCTTTGAAGACAGAGCCGAACCAAGGAATGATAGAAATGGATTCTTTCGCTTCTTGTGAGGGAAAGAGAAAGTGATATCGATCTTACACATGAAATGGAATGGGAAAAGGCGGAATGTAGCAGGCAGCAAGAGACTCTGAGTGAGTGGACCCAAACCACAAAAGGAAGACTTGGGTTCCTCATGCTCTCTTGTGTGGGAAAAGGGAATGCAATCCATACTTGCTTTTAAAAGGATAACCTACTCTATTACTCTCAAAATCATGTGTGCTGTGCTGTGCGTATCTTGGGATTTGTAGTAATTAAATCACTAAGGACTGCTGCCTCTAACTTCGTCTATTCAAGAAAGTTGAACTGAAACGTCAATGGGGTCACGCGCCCAGACCATATGTTCGAAAATTCGTATAGCCTCAAATACAAAAGTTCATCGAAAAATCCACAAGGGGATTTTGAAAACGTTTTGTTCCTCGTCGTTTATCTTTTGATTAAGGAGAAACGTGAACCTTGTAACCTACGACCACAATTCCCCGGTTTGGCTAACTTCCCAGGTTGAAACAATAAGCGGAACTAGAGTCCGGAACTCCAGTGGTTTTACTAAACTTACCCCGTCTTTCTTGTCTCGATTGAAGGCACCATGTAAATACTCGAGTGAGACGTCGTCATTCTCATTCAACCACTGCATTACAAAAGGCTCAAACCATCTAGGATAAAGAAATACATAGTTAACATAGAAGCACCGGAGATTAAAACACTTTGACTAACTATTTTAATGAATCCCTTGACTATACATGTGCTTCATCGAACAGAATAGAGTGAATAACTTTTAGTTTTCTAGTTCAGATCGCGTCGCGACTCAGTCCTGAGAAAAGTTTCAGATTGTAAAACAAGGCAGGAAGTCTCCAAAGTTTTAGATATGTACTCAGTAATTTGTACACGCTTTACTTTGATGCATATTAAAAGGTTGAGCTTTCTAATGAGATGGAAACTTAAAAGTTTGTCGAGATTCCCGGACTGCTGCTAGTCTTGTTCAAAGAAATTAGAAAAAATAACTTTGGCTTGACTCGACCCAATTTTTCACAAACTTTCAAATAGAACTCCTTGCTTGGAATTTACATGCCATGTCAGTCTGTGCTTAAACTGTACAACGATGAGTAATTAACTAAATTTCACAAGAATTTTTCTCCATATCAGAAAACGTAATATCCCAAGCATAGTAAAATTCTGTTTTTTTTTGTTAATACTTTCTTCATAATAAGTTTCCCGCTAGTTTGTGGATCTTTTAATTCATTAATCTTTAAATTATTGTCAACTTACGCAGGGTACTCAGGCACAGATCCCTTGTAGGGTGGCACTTCTTTGACATGATTACTGTAGAGTCCTTTGACTCGGAAGTGAAGATTCATGTAGGCCGAGGATTTGCAAAGTCGATGTTGCTCATGTTCCTCTAGAGCATATTTCATGTCCACAGCGAAGAGACTCCACATTGTAGCAGCAGACAACTGAAAGGACAAGACAAAACATTAATTGCTTGATTAATTTAATCTCATCTCTCATGACGAAATATCTTGTGTCTAATTAATCAATTCATCCACGCGCCATCGAATCTTACAATGACAAATACACAACCAAGGTTAAAGGCCACGGCTTAGTTTGCAGCAGCATAGCGCAGGACACTTCAATTTAACTGCCATGGGCCCAGAACAATAGAACATCAAAATTCTTTTGAGCGTATTACAATTTCAGAATCCTTAAATGACAGTACCACCCAAAGCACTCATTTTCCCTAAAAGATTTATGAAAGCAGGCGTCTCAAGCAAATGATTGAAAAAATCATTCACAATTTGTACTACATTCGTCTAGCTTCAGTTATTTCATAGATTCAATTCTCGTGAATGTCGAAGTAGAAAAAGAAATTTCGTAAAATTTTTGTAAACCATCTATGCGCATGATAACATACCAGAATTCTAGGCAACTATCATATATTAGTCAGTAGCGTTAAAGGAACAAAGGGCAATTCACGTTACGTCCAAAATAAGTCATAACTCAACCTATCCCGCCATTCAGTCTTTCACCATTTATTTGAGCTTCTGCACGAAAATCACATTAGCATTTGATTGAAAGAACAAAGGGCAATTCACGTTACGTCCAAAATAAGTCATAACTCAACCTATCCCGCCATTCAGTCTTTCACCATTTATTTGAGCTTCTGCACGAAAATCACATTAGCATTTCATTGCAGTTGCAGTGAAGAGCCTATTCACTTTATTTTTCAAATTGAAATGTGATGTACAAACTGCATTTACGCATGTGTACGTATGTACGTGCGCGTATCAATTATCCAGTGGCTCAAATAAACTTTGAATTATTAGTCCTGCCGTCGCTAAAAGGTCAACACGCACCTGTCCAATATTCAATTCCTGTGGGAATTGATTGAGAAACTGGAGCGTAGCTATTTTTGTCTTCGTCAATCACAGAGACAATGAGATCAATTAGTTTGTGCCAAAAATCCACGCTGTCTAGTTTTGGCCCATTATCGTCCGGATCTCTCTTCCCTTCACTAGGGTCAACCTGGACAAAAGATAATTAAAAATTGAATATTTGAATTTAATTAAAAATTTCCATACAAATCATTTACAACAATCAAAACACTTTATTTGTACAGCAGCAACGAAGCGGGTACATTTAATGCATATTTTCATTTGAAACAATGCAAACGCAATGCATTGCACTGTCGACTGTCCATCCACTTCTTCAAAGTGGTTATCGTTGTTAAAAAGATGCAGAAGAAAAATGAAAGAATGCTTTTGTTTTTTTACTAATTGTTACACAGGAGAAAAACCCCTTCCCCTGCTGGACAGTAATTTTAAGTAGAATTACGAGTTTATGAGAGGTTTTCTCCCTCAGGACACCCATAAGTCACGAGCTCATTAAGTTTTGGCCCATTATCGTCCGGATCTCTCTTCCCTTCACTAGGGTCAACCTGGACAAAAGATAATTAAAGCTTGAGTATTTGAATTTAAAAATCTCCATACAAATACAAATCATTTACAACAATCAAAACACTTCATTTGTACAGCAGCAAGGAAGCGGGTACATTTAATGCATATTTTCATTTGAAACAATGCAAACGCAATGCATTGCACTGCCGAACGTCCATCCACTTCTTCAAAGTGGTTATTGTTGTTAAAAAGATGCAGAAGAAAAATGAAAGAATGCTTTTGTTTTTTTTACTAATCTTTACGCAGGAGAAAAACCCCTTCCCCTGCTGGACAGTAATTTTAAGTAGAATTACGAGTTTATGAGAGGTTTTCTCCCTCAGGACACCCATAAGTCACGAGCTCATTGTTTTTTGTTACAAGGGCTAAGCACTAAACTTGTTCTTCTCGCCAGACACAAAACTCACTCTCACTCACTCCCTCCTAGTTTTTTTTACAACTGGGCATTAAGAGATTATATGTTATTGTTACGGCAGGCACGGCGGCGGTTCTTTGGCTTCAGGAAACTTCAGGTTTCAAAGTAAGTAATCAGGGGTACAAACAAGTTTGTTAGTCGAAAATGACTAAACCGAAAATTTCATAAAAAATATCGCTTCAGTCAAAGAATTTTTCAATTTTAACAGAATCTGAAATTTGAAACCAGTGAGTAAACTAAATACACACAAGAAATGCGTAATTCGTTCAGCCAATGAATCGATTTGAAAGTTGAAATCAAATTACTTGGATTAAAATTCCAGGTATTTTGAGATTATAATGGGTTAGGCTAATATAACTAACTCCTGTACATTATTTATTTGGCAACAAAGTAGGCCAGACCTGTCCGCCTTTAATTATTAACTCATTAATCATTGCGCTCACATTTTAAGTGCACACTTGAAATGAAAAAATGTGCCTACAACTTTCCTTCCAAAAATCATAAGCCGTCGTCCTAACCAATTTGAACACATGCTAGGCATAAAATCAATAACCCAATACACTTAAGATTACGTTTACGACCAAATGAATGTTTTGCTGACATAATTTAATATTTTTTAATCCGAGAGTGTCTTGGCTAAATTACCCAGTTGGGTCCAAGTGCCTATTGTATGTAAATAAGCCATTCATACAGAGTTACATAATAAAACTGAATAATTCCATAGAAATGCTGCACAGAATACAATGAAGTGTTTTGAGTCATAAATGCTTAAAAAATTGTTTTCATAAAAACCTGGAATTCTCTGGAGTAGAGTTCATTGCAATTCTCGAATAGGAATTGGTAAGTGGAGCGCAGACATGCCTTCACACAGTCCTTGACAACTGTGCTCGCCCGGGGTGGACTCGACAGTTCTTGAACCTGGAGAAATAGAAAAAAGAAAGAAAAAAATGTTAGGCTTGACTGTGCACATCATAGCTCATTGCGAAATGAAATGTTGAAGGTGTTTCAACTAGAAAGAAGGAAAGAGGAATGAGGGAAAATCCGTCAGAACATTATGTAGAAATGTCATCATCAGTCATCATCACCAACCGACCGACCTGGCTAAAAACTAGCGTAACTATTGTAGCACACATTTCGTAATGTCAGCAATTTCTTGGAAGAATACCAAAGAAAACCAATTGGAGCGAAAACACCAACGGGAACGTGTTAACATGTGGGGTTGGGTGTCTTGACCTTATGACCTCAAGACTTTCTGCGAAATTATATTTCATAAGCTGTCTAGCTAAAATTTTCAGTAATATTACTGAAAAATTGTCTTGGGATGATATTTGGCATCTAATTTTGTATATAACGCAGCCGTGCTGCTGGATAGTTGAACCAATTTTACAACCGACGATAAGTAAGAAAGAAGACTAAATTTATTTTCCTAAAATATTCTCACCTACCGACCCGGGTAAAAGTTTTCATCACCAAGTAACCCCACTTTAATATATACGTGACCATAACTCATTCTCCAAATATTTTCTTGCGTAATGAAGATGAAGATGAAAATCTCTGATGTAAAAATAAATGCGATACTGAATATATTGCACAATCCAAACCGTTCGTACTAATATAGCGACAAATCATTCTTTACGTAGTCTGCCAGGTAAAAAATTCCATAAAATTAAATGGAAAAAGTTAAGCCACCTGCCAATTTGTCGACAAATGGAATAATTCACATCAAAATGAGACGTAAATCCTAAGTGTTCGGATTAGATCAAGGGTCAGATTGGTGGCCACTCATTCGGTGCTGGCCAAGTGGAATCAACTACTTAGTGGGCATTAGGGTAGCAAACAATGCGTACAATCCGAATTCGGAGGCCGATAAAAGTCAGTCAGTCATCATCAAAAATCTTAAGAGGATTCTCAGGTAATCTGGTGAAGGGCAGGAAAAGCGGCGGGAAGCGGAGCCAAGCCAGAGTCGGCAAACAGTGTTCAACAAAAAAGAAAAGAAGATGAGAAAGATCAGATATGTCAGCCCGCACCCGGGTAAAGATGAAGATGACTTGTCTGGCTAAGTGCAAACAGGTAGAAGTTATAAACCTGAGAATCCTCTACTAGCCCTGCCAATCTTTAGGATGGATGGCGGGACTCGAGTAAATATTGACTTTCTTGAGATCGATCCGAATATATGGGAGAACTGAAACCGAATTGGCTCCCAGATCAGAGCTTCGAAGACGGGCTGATGTTAGTGTTATTGGCTACAATTACTATATGGCCATTCCACCCTTTCCGTCCCTATTATTTTCCTTTCTTCCCTTTTCGTAAAATCGGCAGAAAATCCCAAATGGCAAAAGCTAAAGAAGAATCCTCACGCGGTTCTGTAATCAGGTCTGAATATAAAATCACAATGAGTTTTGTGGAAGTGGTCCGGGTAAATTAGGTTTAGACTGGCAAAGGCGTTTGCCTTACAAATTACCCTGGAAGGCTTACATTAAATAGTATGCTTGGCTGGCTTCGTCTCGTCTAAAATGTAGTAAGCCAAGAAGGTGTGGTATGCGCTTTTAGCATCCGAGAAAGGAAAGTAGGAAAGAAGGGTAATTTATTGAAACCAAGTGAGTTCCACATACCTTCATGCGGAAGAACGTGATGCTAGTGAGCAAATCAACAGTGGACTTGAGATCCATCAATTTCTCTTGACTTGAGGCCGGAAAATTGTTGCGATACATGGACAAGTCAATTCGAAGGGAATTGTGGAGTTGGTCCAATAGTTTTACAAATTTCTCTTTCTGTTAGAGTAAAAAACAACATTTAAAATCATTACATAAAATCACAACATAAATCTTGGCATAATGATTGTAGATTATTTGTCCATTATTTAAGCACTTACCCCAAAATTGGAAGCAGCAAATCGATCCGAAGCAGAGACTGCTGATGAGGCCGTTGTGTGAGCATAGTACGCATTTATATTGGCCAACAAAGTGCTCATGACTGCAGGCACAGAGGCGCATAAGTACTTGGTCGATAAACAATGGAAATGCCTAAAAAGATCCCAACAGCGTGGGAATTCAAAAGAAACAAACGCATTTAGAGTGTGTCCCTCCAGATTATTTCCTCAATTTAAGTCAGTCCCTTTCTTCACAAAGTCCCATGGTAAGCAGGAAGTTGAGAATAGAATAAAGTAAAATTCATCTTTGCCAAAAGGGCATGAACACAAAATTTTGTAGGCACTCCACGCCTCCACCAGTAATTTCCTCAGAGAAGGAAAACTGGGGAGGTCAAGTGGAGATGAGGAAATTCCTCATTTCCTCCAAAAACCTTGCTGCATTGCATTGTGAAGCTGGAGAGTGAAATGGAAGTGAAAGCCCAAAGATCGAACTCCTCGTCTCTAACATTAATTCTCCCGGGAATCGAAAGATTTCATTCCTTCTTCCTTTTCTTCCTATTTCAAGAATGAGTCTAGTCTCAACTCAACTTTCAAACCAAAAACCAAAAACTAAGGCACTTGAATGTCTTCGGTGATGTGTACGTAGACTGACTCGTCTAGGAGGATAATAGCCTTAGCAAGACTTAAAAGAGAACACGCCAGAGTTTGCGGTTTTGTGTCATTCATCTATCCTGCACTACTGCTGCTCCAAGTTCTTGCCTACTTTGTATTCTGCCTCAACTCTCAATTGCCCTCACATCAAAGGAGTGAATGACTGAATAAATGATTGGGGTTTTCGGAAAATGTCTAAAGAATCAGGGGTGGTCCGCTACAAGCCAAGACCAATCCACCCTGCACGCTTTCCCTAAAATATATTCTTAGTCTCGGTCAATGGGTCAATAAAAATATTACGTGATTTCATTAAGAACCTCCCCGAAATTTATTATCAGATGACCAGAATGCACTTTTCATTGATTTCCGTTAAAAATCGACTAAAATGCAAAGCAAAACTTTACTGTAAGGAAAAGCTTTAATACAATGATTACTTCGAATGAACTCAAACAAAATGAGTTGACCTAACTGAATGATGTGGTCCGACAGCCGGATATAATGTCGCCCATACACCCTTAGATAACCATCAAATTCCAATGTCCAGTTTCAATGGCGGAAATTTGAAAAATTGTGCCTATTAGAGCCGAGACCCGAATCGCACCAGTTGAATCGAATCAATCTGATTTCAGTGAGCATTCGAGTGGACTCCATTGGAATCCCACACGCGATGCAATGCAATGCAATGTCTTTGTCCATAAAGGAACCAAAAGAAAAAGTAGAAAAGAAGACGAAGAACTCGAGGGTAACA
>WJEZ01000890.1:0-21827 GCA_009869925.1 Thalassaphorura encarpata
GATTGTGTTACCCCGTGACAGGGAACTAATTGATTCTGCCTGGAATGAGAGCACTGCAGGAGCTAAAACTTTAATATGATTTATTTAAAGCTTGAAGGATCGTGACTCATGAAGAATTCGTCCTTCCATTTCGCAGGCAGATTAATTCAACTTGGGTTCACTGCATCTGAGGATGACCTCTAACCTGGCCTAAGAAAATATTCATGGGTTTTAGAAATTAAGTTGGACATTATAATATTACCTCATTACGTTATTTAAACTTATAATATTAAACCATGCCTAATTCATATGGCAGATTTGAGAAAAATCTTGCATGTATTGTTAATTGAGAATATAGCGACAGTGCCTGCCATGCCTGTTTCATTAATTTGAACGAACTTTGAAATTAATTAGCATGCAAACGAACGAATAGTTTATAAACTTGTACTTCTTTTCTATTCACTTCACATTTGCACAATTTTGCCATAAATCAATCGCGTACACACATGTAGTACGTCCGCCTTTAATCACGCCTGCTCGAGTTTTATTTTGCAAACATGTTTCATCTAGCGTTAGCTGTCAAACATTTGCAAAAATAATTATTTTGCAAAAACAGTGCTGCAAATTTCCCTTCTTGCTTTATAGTAGTGAAATTTGAACTCTACACGCGAAAGTGAAAATAATTGATTTCCTGGTTTGGAAATCTGCCTAAAAGCCATGGGAATTATTACACAGGAAAGAAATTCTGGAGTGGTGCTGCTTGTTCAAAGTGCAGCAATAAAGCAATTTAAAGTCCATTAGGATTGTACCTAGTAAAAAAATTCAAGGAGCGAGCAGGAGGAGAAGAAGCAGTGAAGTTTTTATTAATTACTTCTACTCAAATTCAATGTCAAAACCAGAATGCATATTATGACAGGAAAAAAAGACAGGCATGGCAAGGCAAAGATTCTGCACGCTATGCACTATTAAAAAATTCATTGATTCGAATCTCGTGTTGCTACCGCTATCACTACCCTCATTTTAATTTATTTTAGCAGACGGGAGATAAAATTTCGTGGGAAAATATTGAGTTTTGTGTAATCATGCAATGTCATAAAAGCCAAGGCAAGTATTTTTCCTTCCTTCTTGGCCATGCAAGGCAAGGATTTTTGTTAGCCGATGTCAGTTGAGTAAGTTGTTTGATCTTTGATATCAAGAAGTAAGTGATGATGAACCGGGCCGGGACGGGAGTCCCACGGTGCAGCTTGAGATCAAGCAAAGCAAAGTAGGAAATGAGGATTATGCCACACATCCATAAGACGACTAGCCAAGCCGCCAAACACAGTTTCATGTCAAGTCATGTTGTGGTAAATAAAAATAATGCGTTGCGGAATGTAACCAGCAGCATAGCAGTAGTGGTAGTACGACAACCAGGGAGAACAGGATGTAAACGGATGGACGGAAAGAATCTGATCTCATTAATTCAACTTCACTGCTCCACTTGACTTTGCATGGCCAGCCCAGACAGACAGAAACAAGTCGTCCATAATTATATGCATTTCATTATTCATTTACCGTTACGGCTGGCTATAGAATTTAGCGAAACTGGACCAGTCACTTTGGATTGCCTTGTGCAAATTCATCAATTTAATTTCAATCAATTTTTTATAATGGGAGAGTGAAAACGTGCAAGCTGAGGAAGAAGTAGTCAGTCGTAAGTGTCTGTTCGTGCTTTGTTCTCATGTTAAACACATGTCCATAACTACTATTGAAAGCAAAGCAAGGATGTTTGACTTTTGCAATGCACTGCATTATATTAAGAATTATAAATCTCGTCGCCTCCTCTCGCATTATGATCATGATTAAGATTAAAAAGATAAGCTAACCTTCCTTTCTTCAGTAATTTGTAGAGTAGCTTACAATGTTTTAACACACCCTTCGTAAACGGGCTAACTGGTTTTGAGGATGAAGTAAACAAGTCAATTTTGATTGAAACCTTACAACATACGTAAAATCAAGAATTGAGTGCAAATCAAATTGTAACTGTTTACTTGCGTGATTTATGACTCTTCGATTTATTTTCGCCCTTAGGTCTGCCTAACATCGTATCAATTTTGCAATAATTGAAATAAAATTTTAGTTCAAGGTGGTTATTGGAATGCATGACTGCTGAAAAACCCTTCGCCCCTTCCAAAAATCCAAACCTGAAGACTTTTTTACTATTTTTAATGTATTGTAATAAAACATGAACGATGCAATTATGTATCCACATAATGTGAAGCACAATGCCGAAATTATAAAATCCTTATTCCCGACAATTTGAAATTCTTCCCTCTAGCCTCTACTATAAAAAATAAAAAGTCCAGCAAAATTTTACAAGCTAAAACAAACTCAGCGTTTAATCGTTGTCTTTATTTTAGTCAGCAAAAATCTAATCATCCTGGTAGACTGGACCACGATGAATTTCACAACGATCCGCAAAAATACTCAAAATAGCAATGGAAGTACTAATTTAGGAATAATATTTTAATTATTCAAGCTAAGCATTTATGATCATTCCTGGGCTGAGCACAGGTATCTAAATCCGCTTGAACCTGTATGAAGTAAGGATAAACGTCAGGTGCAGTACAGATTACCTCAAATCTTCCTAATGCTGCGTGCGTATCCGATGGAGAAAAGCTCAAATCCGCATTTTCATTTTCTGACGTCAGTGATGATGGTGGACAAGTGAAGCTCTTTATTTTGAAATCCCATTGGTCAATGTTTACTTTGGGCTTCGTTTTTACAGAATAATATTTTAATTATTCAAGCTAAGCATTTATGATCATTCCTGGGCTGAGCACAGGTATCTAAATCCGCTTGAACCTGTATGAAGTAAGGATAAACGTCTGGTGCAGTACAGATTACCTCAAATCTTCCTAATGCTGCGTGCGTATCTGATGAAGGAAAGCTCAAATCCGCATTTTCATTTTCTGACGTCAGTGATGATGCTGGACAAGTGAAGCTCTTTATTTCGAAATCCCAATGGTCAATGTTTACTTTGGGCTTCGCTTTGGCCCATGCCCTTGATCCTTGTCCTCTCCTTTACAAATTTATTTGAGTTGGACAAAGAGAGCTACCTCAGTGCACAAAAACTCAATTACGTTTCATATATTTAATTCATTGAGACCCTTATTGCGATTTGCAACCCCATTTCGATTGAATAGCAGAAGGTCAGAACGAATCCCTGTAAATGCGAAGACATGATGAGACCTCGCTATTGAATCAGCTGATCATTTCAAAATACTGAAAAAAATCGATTTCAGGAACTTTTGCTGTAATCTTTATAATTGAGTAACTTTTGTGTTTTGTATCAAAAATACAAAGTATTAGAGCTGAGCAAAGTCACCTTGCAAAGTTGTTAAAAATTACTTGTTCGATACCAAGGTTTAAAGTAGAACATTTCTTGAAACTCGACTTTGTCCAGACGGTCTAACAATTGGATGGGAAACTTTTATACAAGAAAAAAGTGAAGAAAGTACAGAGTTCATAAATTTTTCAAGAAAAGTTAAAGTGCCTCATCATACATACTCGTTCATGCGTTTCTTGCCCGTTCTCCCTAGTCTGCTAAACCAACTGCAAAAAGTTCCAGTGCCCTCAGATAATAATAGAGGATTAAATGATAAGCTCCCTGAGATTACAAAGAAGAAACTCAATAACAGGATAAACTTTCCCAATTTAACTCATCTAGAAATTAAAATTTCACTTTTGAAAGTTCTTTACCAGGTCTTTACTAACTTCATGTTCAAAACGACTATTGGAAACTCTTCTAATGAGTTATGTTCTACAAAATTCAGCTACAAAGTTGAATCTATTGCAACCGGTAACAGGATTTGAGCATTATATTTAAATATTATTTCAATTTTTGGACACTATTACGAGTGGTCAACTCATCAGTAACAATCGTCGACACTGGTTTTTAGACAACGCTTTTTAGATCACAAAGTTGTCCGTGTTCAAATTTTCAGTAAACTAATTATTTCAAATTAACTACTCTAATCTTAAATTTGATTTTTGTATTTGCTGAAACTGTAAACTCTTATTTCCTCGTTTGCATGCGTTTCAACGCAGTATAAAACAAATCTTTCTTCAAGTTAAGGTAGATATCTTGAAGGGTAAAACTTTTAACATGACCAGATCAGGCTTAATCCGTAGTATCATATATCTGTTTTGTAGTCTCCAAAGTTTTTAGGCTTTGGTTAAGTTGATTTGGTGTACAATGTGTCGGCATTCCTAATTGACAAACTAGGGCAAAACCTTCCTGTGAGCTTGTGACTGTGTAACGAATTTGTTAATTTGAAGCCTACTTGATTAATTTTTAGGCCCTAATTTTAGATTTGCCTCTGCGCTAATACAATATTCTGTATTTTCCATCCTTTGCTGATAGGGTAAAATGCGAATTGAAAATAAACACATGCATTAAAACCTTAAATAAGCCTAAAACTCATTAGATTTATAGATTCCTGACCATGAGTAAAAACCGAGCTAAAGCACAGTGAAGGTAGTGAAACAGCTTGGCCTGAAGGAATGATTACTAGAATAATTATGGTGTTCATTTCATATTTGCTTTGTTCCTTTCTGCAGTGCGCGTAAGTGTGAGCCCAGAGTCCATGCTATTTACATCCTACTCTTGATAACCTCAACACCACAAATGGCAAACAACATGGGCATGCACGCTACGTACAAGTGTGCAGAGCATTAATATTATGAATGAAGCTGAAACCCATGAGATAAGCGTCCCATCTATTTTCTCCGTTTTGGAATACAAGTCATTCTAAACATTCACTTTCTCCACACAAGTGCCATTAAACTTCATGAATAGAATAATGACTGCTCATAAAAACCAGTGCAGTGCAGACTGCAATGCAGTCGAAGGCTCTAGAAATGCTAACTCCCTTCTATGGCTTCCTTATTGAATTTTCCTATTCCGGTTGAATTACACTCAGATTTGAGGGAAGAAGAACCCAAACCAATCCACTACTGCAGAGGATTATCCAGTTTGAGTTCAAATCTGGTCCGGTGAATTTGTTCAATAAAGGAAAGGGAAACTTCTTGGGCTTTGAAATGAAATGAATAACCTCAATTTTGTTCCGAGACTCAGCAGAATCGACCACTCGTCTAATGAATAAAATATTAGTAGGTGCAGCTGGTGCAGTCTAACTGAGTCCAAACAAGAAATCGAATTTTTTATGGAATTTTAAGCATCTTTAGAATCAAATCGTAGAAACTTTTTCTCGCTTTTTCAAACCAAGAGTTTTGGACAATACACACTATTCATCATACTAAATCTAAAGATTTTTTTAATTACATCTGAAATGAATTTATTTTATAACAACATTAAAATCTGTCTCTGTCTGTCTAAAGATTCCAATAATTCAACTCAATTTCCTTAGACGCTTTGAATGTATTTGACATTTCCTGGATTTCCTTATTCCATTGGTCAAAATTGCACTAAAGGAACGACTGGACATTGGACATCGGTTCAAAGAACTCAAGCAGAGCGCAACAAATGAATAGTGCAAGAGAGGACAGAGAAATATCCGAATGGTTACTTTAGAAAGGGTGTTCGTGTTCATATACACTACGAGTACGAGTATGAGTTCATAATATTCTACTGAGAGTTCCTTAGTCCAAGTCTTGAATAATTCAAAGGAGCATTTCCACAAGGGAAAGGAAACTCCTTTCATCTCTCTCATTCTCCCAGTAGTACATGTGTCATGTCAGTCTTTCTCATGGGAAAACCTTTCAAAGGAGAAAAAATCCTATACTATACTCTTCAAGTGGATTCCTTTCTTTACATGTCCGTTTATGCCCCTGAGGATTTTTCTTCAGACCTTGACTATCTTGATTTTAACATTGAAATTCAAACTCAAAGTTACCTGCAAGCACACGTCACAGGAAATCTTAGATCGCTCAAAACATCAAAAATTTCTTTCGAGGTCTAATGTTGTAACTGTTTTAAATTTAAATCAAGAAATGCTAAGAATAATTTAACAAGGTAGACTTGAAAGTTTGAATTTACGTAGCTTGGAAAAGATATTGAGACTCGTTAGTCAGTATGCATTGGTATAAATGATAGCCGTATCGCAACCAATACAAATCCAACACAATTTACTTATCACTTGAGCCGAATTAACGCCTTAGCAATTTGAGCTGCCGTCATTAATTTCCTTTTGAATTAATTCGATGTGCATTTACCACCTGAAGTAATTGGCCGTGGCATGGACTGGACTGGCAAAGTGATATTTCTACGCGCCTAGCCTATGCTATGATCGGCTTTCCCTTCCTTCAAAGAAATGAGAACAAATGAGTGGAGAAAGTCCTGTTGAGTGAAATTCGGTTCGGAGGAATGCAGAGACATTTTAGTGTCGCATGGCATTACATTGCCTTGCCTGGGAAATCAAAGGCGGAAAAGAGGTTGGGAGGTTTTTGCGGAGACTCATACGCGCAGTCAGCCAGGACAGAAACGTTGAGCCCATTAGTGGAAATGAGGTTCACACACAAAATGAACGAGTGAGAATGGGTGGCTGACAATTTCCTAACAGACGCAATGTAGTACATTGTACAACAATTTATTTGTCTGTGCTCAAATATTGTAACAAGGTGGCAAGGGGAGACTAGTTACGAGCGACGGAAAGGAAAAGTTACATTGGAAACGGAGAAAGTATAGATTACTCCTAGTAGTCGCGTAGGCTTGGCTAGGCAGGAATAGAACGCGGACTCACCTGCCACAAGACACGGAAATCCCTTTGCTCAACACGTAGGAGTTGACAAGGTTCTCTGGTTACGATCGTGTTCTCTCTTGGGGAGTCGTCCAAAATTGATTCTCCAAAAAATGAACCCATTCCAAGGCTTCGAGAAACCGCATTCATGTCCTAGATCCAACACCATAAATAAATTTACGAGACCAAATGTGAGCAATGGCTTTTGGCTTGTAGACTCAAAGTTCTGTTAACTCGGTATTTCAATTTATACACCTCGCCAGCTTAGATTCGGTAGGTATAGCAAAATAGAACTAGTGAAGAACAAATTTTACATGCATCATTTCCGTGTCAAGCTGCATTATAATCAGGCAATTTCAGGTTATCAAAGTTAGTGAGTTTGACTGGTCAGTCGGGAGCTACTTGTGAGTTGTGACTTAATTTCAACAATTCTTACCTCCACCATTCCAGTCTTTGACACATGAACATCCAGAGTTCCCAAAAGGACGGCATACCAACTTGTTCCTTTGTCTCCTTGTCTGTACACTACAAAATCAATGGGTCATGAGATTAATACGTGCCCACAGAATTCATTAATACTTTAAAAAATGCCCAAATTAAAAATCAGAATTTGTCAAAATATAAAGTCCCAATTCACCTAGGATCAAGACGCCAACACCGCAACTACCTGAACAAATTATGTGGTCATCTGACTTAAAATATTATGTGTTAAACGACACCGAGCAGTGATATCAGTGCAAGAATTCTGTTCTACAGGAAATGCTATTTGCAGAATTTAGTCCTACTATTTTTGCTCGTTATATTTTTGTTTAGCTTCCTACTATGTTTAGTAGAAAAAAGTTATGTCATACATTACAGGGAGTAAGCCAGGACCAGGAGTTTTTGTTCAACAAAAGCAATTTGAAATGTTTTTCACTCAATTTCCTTCCTTAGGAGAAAATAAACGAGAAATAAATGCAAACGTCTGTTTTTGTACGGACGTCATGAAAATTCAATTTTTCCAACTCATTCCTTCTTTCAATTTGGCTCACCCTGGGATCTGCGTTGAGAGAACGGAACCGAATTCGAAGCCGAAAGGAAATCACCCAAGAATTTAAATACTTATGAGAAACATGCCACTGACTTTTTCTGATGGAAATAGAAATGAGTCTAGCTCGAGTTTACTTACTCTGAAAAACGAGTTTGAAATGGAAGAAATAGAATAGAAATGGCGAATGAGAAAGAAAAGAAAAGAGAGGAGCAGTTCGTTTAAGCTATGAGTGCTTTTGAAAGGATTGTCAGTCTGTTTTGTTGGGTGCAGTGCAGTGAATGTGAATGCTAAATTATTTTTTCTCCTTAGCCCACGAGGGTTTCTATTTTATGGTCATGTAGAGTTGAAGATGATGTNAAAAGAGAGGAGCAGTTCGTTTAAGCTATGAGTGCTTTTGAAAGGATTGTCAGTCTGTTTTGTTGGGTGCAGTGCAGTGAATGTGAATGCTAAATTATTTTTTCTCCTTAGCCCACGAGGGTTTCTATTTTATGGTCATGTAGAGTTGAAGATGATGTGAGAAATCAATAAACAGGATTTCCTACTTTGAAGCAATCATGAAAAGTTTTTTTCTAGTTACTGGAAAAGCAAAAGCACTTTACTTTTAAAAAATTGGAAATTGACGAAGAGTAGTGAGCATTAGAAGGGCGTTTCAGATCCATTTACCAGAAAAGCGATTGTTTCGTGAAGGCATAAAAATTAAGTGAATTTCTCACTATTAGAAAATCAAAAGATTCACTCATAATTACCATAAATTTAAAATTTATTGTACATAAATGGTGTACATTGTACATAAACAGCCATTTCTGTTCGTCTACATCCCTTGGAGCGATAAGTTAAATTAAAAAAAAAATCTTTCCTAAAGTAGAGCAAAATTGACCTGTCAATCATTTCTGAAAAGTCTTTCTTTTCCTATAAACTCTTTCATAATTTAATTATTTTTTATCTTTCGAAGGACTAGAACTATTTAAAATCACTAACATTTCGTAAATTCCTTTTGAGTTTGAGGTTCTTCTGTTCGGACAAAGTAAAAAAGGCAGATCGAAATTTCTATTTTCTACTTTAGACTGAAATAGAATATCAAGAGGAGACGTCAAAGGAAAGAAACCTAAGCATTTAATACCCTACAGAATTTTACCAATCGTTTGATCTTTCCTTCGAACAGACGCAGACAGCAGCTAGAGGCGGATCACTTGCAAAAATAGAGACTGTATATTGAAAATGATCCCTTCAAGTGGTTTTGTGTCCGACTGAATGTCCAAACTCGAAACTCCGATGCCATAACTAACTACTAGCTCAAATATTTCCCTTTCAATATATCGTCAAGTATTAAATTCAAGAATTGAAAAAAATGAACTCTGCAACCACTATAATTTACTTTTATGTGAAATGTTATATCAAAACCATATGAAGATATTTATGAAAAGGAATGGTACGACATACGTGTGACACCCGAGTCCAGTTGTTCCATGTAGGCACAGGCAGCCAATTGATTGAGAAGTGGCGGTGGGACTCCTGTTAGGGCAGCCAAATGACGGAGATGTGACACGATCACTCCAATATCACTCACCGTCCTATCTCCGGGTCTGCTAGTCAAAACAAAATCACAAAAGAGAAAGAGTTGAGTGAAAGTTGAAAGTGGGTTGTATTTCGTAGAGTGTAGAGTAGTAGACATGGTACGGACAATGCTTGCAAATTTGAGTTCAACCTAGGATTACCTATTCTAAATCCTGACCATGTATGGCACCCAGGACTAAAAGATAATAGAAATACAAGCACTTGCATTTTCAGTAGTACCATGCGGGTATGGTCAGAGCCCAGCGATGGCCTTATGAGCTTCGTACTACGGATTATTTGTCCAAAGCTTCAATTTTGCTCTTGATTATAAATTCATTCAGCCCAGGCCAATCTCCCAATTCCTTTCACTAAATACATCAAATTACAGATTCGCCAATCACGGAAAGCTGGATTGCCTGGCTTATGTGTACTCAAGGGAAAATGAGTTTACTCCATAGATATATTATTACTATAGTGTAGTATTTCTAATACTAATCTAAGTAAGGTTTACTAGGAAGAACTGAGCCTTACCCGGAGCCTACAGTAAACAGGTTTCACAATTTTCTATTCTTTAAATTGTCGCTTTAGGATGCACAAGCGAAATTATTCTAGTGAAAGCATTAATTAATCTATGTTTTGAGATTTAGGTTAAGCTCGAATTAATTCAACCAGAAATTTTATTCGTTTAAGCTTTTACATTTGATAAGGTCTAAGTAAGTTAAAAATTCTTTTCAAAATACCATGTTCTCGCATTATAAAACTTTTACTCTACTTCAACGGACCTACCATAATTGCAACCGTACGTATTATATTTCATTCTATACATTTTTTCAAAAAAATAAAATATATATGGGGGTGCATTCTGTGCTTAAGATATTGAGTAAATCTAAGTGAAAACTCGTAAAAATTATAAACATATTTTGAATCTTGCTTAAGTAAGGAAATAAATTTAACTAATGAATTATTTATCACACTTTAATGATATAGGGGACGCATTAAGTGACAAAACTTTATCCATTACATATGCATAGATCACCAAAATCTTAAAGCGTGAAAAATTACTTAAATATCTTTATACTTACTAAAATTAAGTCAACTTAACTACGGGTGTCACATCTGGGTCATTATGGTATTACACGAGGAAAATTATAAGTGCATGATATGATACGAGAAATATTACTGTTTGGTTTCTTCGTTTTAGCTTAAAACAATTAAACATGTCAAGTAACAGCAAATCATTATGATGAAATTATAAAAAAGCAGATGTAAGAATTAAAATGAAATGAATCGTGCCAACCTTCATTAAATCAAACAACCTTTACTTTATTTACAAGCATGTAAATTTCTTAAGGTCCACCTGGGTATGGGCCATAACAAAGTGGACGACCTTGTTCCTTCAGGGACAGAGACCCAGAGTACAAATGCAAATCAAGGACAGGTTGTTGGTCTCGGTCAAGGGTTTTTACTTTCATTTTTATCAAAATCCATTCACCGTAATGGTCAACAAGAATTCCACCTTGGATTTGCATTTGGCCTGTTCACACGGTAAATCTCAAATAATCCTGTAGCAACTGCAGTGAGCAAGGCTCAGGCCATGTGCTCGTTAACTTTGTGTGCAGTGCTCACGTTCATTTTTATTGACATGAACACATTTGTTTTTTCAACTTAATTTTTACTGCAGTAAAAAATTTAAATTCGCACATTTTTAAAATTAATATACAAAAATGCCAGCCCTGGTTGTTTTTAGAAGGCGGTGGCACATTGGAAGTGACGATCTCGTCTTACCAAGTTTTTTGGATCTCATTATTCGGATTTCATGGTAAATTTTTTACAAAGAACTCTACTTGTAAGTTTGGACGCACGGTTATATTGAAATTAATTTCACAGGCTAGTAGTCACAATTGTGATTTATTGGGAGACTGACTTAACGCCCAGCTCAAGCGAAGACGCAGACGAATGCCCAAGGCAGGAAGAGTACGTGAGGCTCCTATTTTATCTCGCGTTTACATTTGTTGCACTTGACAATATTTGCGGATGTCGGAATCCTACAAAATAGCAAAATCGGGAGTTGTATGGAAGTAGAGTCCAGGAGAAGTGTGACAAAATGGATATACATGAGGTATGATAATTTCTTGCATTAAATTGTTAAATTTCTAGTTGATAAAATCATAATCATTAATTAAGTATATTTTCATAAACAGATCCCTTTTATATCTGTGCGATATTGCGTTCAGCATTTTTGTGACCTTGCTGGACTACAATGAATATTTTGAATGTGGGAGACATTTCAAATGGAAATGTTATGAAATGCATGGTAATGAGTAACTGGACGTTAACAGCCCTTGCAGTATTTCTCATCATTGTCACATTTGACCCACTCGGTAAACAAGATTTATCAGATGCTCATTTCATTGGGCAAGGAAGTGATGGAGATGATTTTTTGCAAATGTCTGAAACACGCCAAACAAAACTGTGGGATCTTAGATGTCGTCTCATCGGTTGTGCGTGTAATGATCGTCCGGACGAAGATGCTTTCAAAGAAGTAGGAAGTATGTTGGAGCAAATATTTTTAATATTGCTATTGTATTATAAGAATTCTTAATTGCACAGAAATTATTGGAACGAGTCTCACTGGTGTGGATTTGGTCCTTTCTGACTACATAGCTGGACTCACGATCCTGTGCTTACGAAACACACGGCAATCCAAAGCCATGACACAAATTCTGGTAGACAAAGAGAATAAATCCGAATTCCAGAGCTCTCTGCCTAGAGTGCCCATCACGATGGAACCTTTGAAAATTAAACCCGTAGGAATGGAACCACTTGATTCAACGAATTGGACTTCTCTTCCAATCCTGAATCATTTTTTGAAGTATGGCCTTGCTAGCTACACTTGGCGATTTCTTCCTAGTCGCAAGAATCCAGTGAAAGAAATGTGGACAAATTCACACTGCTGCTACCCGTATGTTTGTTTTCAATAATTGAGCTAAAAGCTTTAATTCTATAACAATTAAATTGCAAATTTTACATAAAACTAGTGCAAACGTGGAAGGTGACTGCTGCTGTTCTTGCAATGTTGCTGCAATCCAAACAATAGCAGAGACAGATGTTGATGATTTGCTCAATGCATCTTTCAAGAATGACTATTTCCAACAACAATATTTTGTTGCGGTGGATCATTCAACTCAGACAATCATACTATCCATTTGTGGAACTATTTCCCATAAAGATTACATTACTGACTTGACATGTTGGCCAGTACAGCTCGTGGTGCCTGGGCTACCACTCCCACCGGATTTCATGGTAATGGTTTAAAGTTAAGCTACTCTTAGAATTAAAAATATTTTTTGCTCTTCAAGGTACACCGTGGATTCTTACAAAGTGCAAAGGTGCTACGGAAGAAATTAGAAGAAAATCAAGTTTTAGCTGATGCACACAAAAAGTATCCTCACTACTGTATAGTTTTGACAGGTTCAGAAATCTTAAAACACCATAAAATGAATTGTGTGAAAATCACGCATTTTACTTTTCAAATAGGTCATAGTCTGGGTGCAGCAACGGCGACAATTCTTGGAATAATGCTCAAGGCAAAATATCCAAGTTTAAAATGTTATGCTTATTCTCCGCCTGGTATGTGAAAATATTCCTGTACTTTCAACGTTAGCCTGGTCAGGATGTACTTGTCATTACAAAAATTGAATTTAAATTCTAGCATAAAATGTACACTTGGTTCAGAATTGAAAACTAATATTTTTATCCAAACACACTTCCAATTTCTTTTCAAGGCGCTTGCCTGTCTGCTGAGGCCGCCGAATATTGCGAAGGCTTTGTTGCTTCTGTCACTTATGGCGACGACCTTGCTTGTCGACTCACCATTCAATCGTGTGAGAAAATTAAGGACAAAATCTTCCAAGCCCTGCTTTCTTGTAAAACGCCTAAAGTATGTGAAATTACGTCGAATTTATTTATGCGAAATATAAATGAAATACTAAAATAATAATGCAATAATTAGTACCGGATCCTATTGAGAACTTGTTGTATTTTGGGAGGAGCATCTACGAGCTCAATTGATGAAGAATATTCAACAGATGACTCAAATTTGAATATGAAAAAATCAAACTTAAGTGTTGATGACGAAGTGAGAATTACTACACTTAATTCAAAGTTCTACATTGTAAATCATTGTCGAATCTTGCAGAAATTCAAAATTCCTGCTCTGGCGAAGCAAGTCCTAACGCAATGTCCACGACTTTACCCACCAGGTCAAATTTTACATATCACGGAAATCCCCGAATATTCCTTTAGGTAATCCACGCCAAAGGAATTCAATCTATTTGTTCAAAGTTGGCATTAAAATCGTATGATTAAATAACAGGAGAGGTGTTGACGGATACGAGCCAACGTCAACAGAACGGTGGGAATATAGATGGGCTAATCGTGAAGAGTTTGAAGATCTCGTTATTTCTACAAGAATGGGGCTAGACCATATACCGTATAGGATGTCCAAATCCCTTCGCCAACTCGCTTCAACTACTTTCTAACTTATTGTATGGTGTTTGTATAATGGAATCGAATTTCCTAATTAAATAAAATCTCTTGTTATACAGTATCGACATGGCGCATGCATCCTTTATATCTATATGAGTATTTTTTAAATTTACCTACGGTTTAAATAATAAAATCGGGGCCGGACTCTATCCCCGAAAGAATTTCCATTAATCCCATTATCACTGCATTATAACAAGATAACAAGAACCACAAAATTAGAAAAGTTTCTCCTGTAGAGATACAGTAGCAAAGCAATAGCAGTGAAAGTTTACTTCAAAGAGAATCACGCCCAGCCTTTCCTTCCCTTGAACTTTGTTCGTTCCCCTTGGATTTGTCCTAATCGTAGTTCAGCTCAGGCCAGTCAAGCCAAACATTTAATTGCTCAAACCAAACTTTTGAGAGATGTTACAGACAAGGTACGACTAGCTAAGACTACACAACACAACACGCAGAGGCAGAGAAGGCCTAGACATCCTGAATACGTGATGTTTGGATAGACCAATGAAACAACCCAATAAAATCCTATCTTACATTTTAGAGCCAGGATTTACCAAAACTTTTACTTTCTTTCATGGAGGGATTATCAATAGTCCCTGGGATGGACACGTTACGATGAGGACGAGGTAAAAGTAAGACGCAGCCTCAGGTCAATTCTTTTTTATTGCTTTGGGAGATTTCACCAAAGTACTATTCAACAATGTGTATTGACAGGCATGTAATTCATCTCTAGTTTTTCGACATTTTTTAAATTCTCAAATCTTTAGCCTACAAAATTCAAGTTTGCTTGGGCATTGGTGCGTAGCGAAATACAATCTTAAATGATGGATGCTTTTCCTTTTCCATCCTCCATGAGTCATAACGGACTTTCCCTTGAGATTTCGACATGGGGAAAGATGAGGTCAAGAAAAATGAGAGGAGTAAGAAATGAACCGTGCAATCCTTCCTGCTTCTGGGAAAGTTAATCAAAAATATAACCAACAATGAAAGTCTTTCCCTTCTTTCTAGCAGAGTGGGTGGGGCTTCAATCTACAAATTCAACTCTCTTGAGAACGTTAGTCAAACATAACTTAACTTCTGTAACATTCGACCAAGTTCTTAGGACAAAAGTGAAAGCTTATTTCTGATAGAACAAAGCTTTCCCAGACCTTTACCCGAACTTGCAAAATTTGTAATATACTTGGGTGATCTTTTATCAGTCAGAAGGACATCAAGCTATTTAATTCATATCTGTTATATATCTGAATAGAAACAATTTTGTTTTCCTCAGAAAATATTATTTTCGTCGGACGCTCAAGGCACATTCATACTTGATTATTGAGAAAACAACCTAGCCTTGTTTTCTTTTCCATTTGTCTTTGGTTTCTGCCCTTGTTTTCATTCTACACACGTGTGTGTGCGTGCGAATTGAGTGAATGTACTGTATTACACACAATATTTTTCGGCCACGTGGTTTGTTTCACATGAAAACTCCAGAACTCATTACATTCACACAAGTTCTCACACTCGGTCAAACTCAAACCGTCTGGTCTGGTCTCAGCTTTAGCTTCAGCCCTAGCATGGCGTATGCGTTGTGTGTGTGTTGATCTTCCCGCTCAAGGCCCGGGCATTAATCTTTCCTCGCTTCAAGTACTTATTTACTCTGCAACGAAGAAATTTCTAGTTCCTTCCAGCCTCATTCCAGACTAGTCTAGTCTGCTATTGAGCTTTTTAATATTATTTACAAAAAAGGTTCGCTCATCCGCGCAAATAGAGACACAAAACATTTTTAGCGACCACACTACACGTAGACGTAGACGTCTACATGTGGAACGCAAGCTCACGTTCCTTGGTTCTCTTACGTACGCAACAAGTTGGCTATGTTGTGCTGTACAATAGTTGTAAGAGTTAGATGTGACAAGAACTGAGAGAAGAGAACCCGGAACCCAGTACCAGTACTCGTACCTTGGTACTACTATTACTACATTGTGAATCCCATACATTATGTAGCTTCTGAGAACTGAACTGAATCGATATTTTCACCACTGCACTGTACTGCACACTACACTGTAGAAGTGAAAGTCTCCTGTCTCCCTACCTCTTTCTCCACAGATCACCAGGTCTCAAAGTCGGGCTGCTTCTACTTGAAGGAACCAGCAAAAGCAAAATACAAAAGCAGCGGTGCGTATCCAATGTAAGGAGGTCTTTGCCTTGCCGTAGCGAAGTCTAGACCGAAAGGTGATACCTGTACTAAACTTGTATAACTCTGTCGTGTAGTACAACTACAATGTACAACAAGCCTCCAAATGGAAGATCATAAAACTTGAAATTCTGATTTAAAAAGCAGTCTATACACTTATGCTATGCTAAAGAGAAGATAATCCGGTGACTGTCCCAGTTTTTTCAATGTATTTTGAAACCGTTAGTTTCAGAAAAATTGGATCACTCGTTTGAGGATACATGTGTTTCAATTAGAAATTTTAATCAATATTTGTAGGCCCGGCAATTAATACAAAATAGGTCGTCTACTTGCATTTTTGTTTGAAACCGTAGTGTAACTGCGGCTTTAACCCCCGATATGCCAAATAAGCACAGGATCTGGTATTTTGCTAGCAGAAGATGAACAGGAATGATAAACTAGGAGAAGTAGCTCGTAGCTCGGGTGCCTAATGCCAATAAGGATGTAACAACAGCGACAGAACAGTCTCATTCCTCCCGTCACGTCACGTCTTGAGGAAATTGGCCCTGTCACTTGTATTTATTCTTAGTAGCCGCAAAGCAAAACATCTCCAATGAAATTAGTTTTTGTGTCAATTCCATGGCCATGTCACACGAGTTGATTAGTCTGAGCGAGCATGAGTAGGGCCATGTGTCTAACTATCACGGGAATAATAAATTCTAGCGCCGTCGATAATACATTGTAATTGGAAAGCTCTCAGCCACAGCCACCGAGGCCGAGCCGTGTCATCGTCATCGCGTCTCATCATCATGTGGGCGTTGATGAATTCATTTAATGGAGTGTATTTTGTAATTAATTTGACAAAAACTAATGAAATTCACTCAAATTACTTTTGGTGGGGAAGGACGGACAAGATATGCAAATATTTGCTACGATTACAGTTACAGTAGCGAATGTCTCATGTCATGTCCAGCCTGTATCGACCGAACTAATTTAGTCAGCTTTCTAAACCCAAATACGTAAACTAGAACTAGATTAGATTGATATAATACCCGTCGGGTTTGAAATTAATTATTGCAACACTCCCAAAATGCAAATTTGAAACCGTAATTTAATTAAATCTACTCGTCTCGTATGTACCTTTTGTCAATGCTGGTAAGCCAAAGCTCTTGCGTCATTTTCTCAATTAGTTAACTCAGATGAATAAATTACTCACACACACAAGACACAATGACACCACACACACTCGACCAACAACATTTGGACCAACTTCCACAGGAAATTAGTAAATAACGTTAATTTGCACTGGCACTACTGTCACATTTTATGTAAGTTTTATTTTGACTAAAGTTCAGGAAGAAATTAAAATTGCCAAACTGTCTTAAATATTAAAAGTCTTCAAAGGTTGTGTAGCTTATTTAATTAATTAGAGTTTGGGCAAATGTCTAGGTAGATTTCAATCAACCGGAATGAAAAGACAGAATTCTAGCCAGCCAGGCAGAGTTGATGATGAAAGGAACATGTCAAATGGTGGATCAGAACGCATACTGAGGATTTTCCCTCTCGTTTTCCAACTATCAAGTGAAAAAGGAATAACAAACTACGCACACGCAAGCAAGGCAAGGGTAAAACTGAGCTGAAACTGACTCAAGAGAAAATCCTTTCATGCGAGTCAAGTCTTTACTAAGGTAAAGTATGCCTTGACTTTCACCTGCTTTGATTTAATGGACGATCAAGCTGATCCATTAAAATTGGATCTGGGCGTTTAAAAATGTGATTTTTCCCAAATCAGTACAGAAATAAGATCTTGGTGGCACCCATTGCCTCAACCTGCTGGATATCTAAGAAAATGTATACTTACTTTCAAAATCTTGCGTGGTAGTACAGCTCCCAGGTGAGAGGCTAGCTGTGAATAACAAAAGGAATATTGAAAAATCCATTTCTGAAATACTATAATGTAATATTAATTTATTCATAAGATGAAGTGAAGACATATATCCACATATCCTTGCCTGCCTGCATCATAATATTTTCATTGTGATCATATATGATAAGAGTTTTACTTTGAAACAGAGTTCACTTTCATATTCGCATCTCTTTTCTCTATAATCCTTTTTACAGCCTACCTTCGATCGGATTATCATATCATATCATCAGAACGTAAGGTTTCTTATGTACAAGAGGGGCTCACGTATTCAATTTTATCCAGATTCAGGTAGCTTTGAGCAAATCCAATTTTACTGGGTATCTGCCACGGTGATTTAATCTGCCTAACTCAAGTGAGCCAACTATTCTAGCCGAGCTTTACCTGTAACTCAACCGAGATTTAAATAATCACGGTGAAAGAGGAAATGTGATTAAATATTGAACCACATTCGGGAAATGAAGTATCCAGTACTCACTCAATGCTTTAAAGCATTTAACATATTGGCTGGTACGTACTCCCAGAACAAAGTAAATTGGAATTAGTTATACAGTAAAATTCTTTAAAAAGAATTCCGAAAAATAATCTAGTATATAAAAATTTAAGATTAAGTTTCAAATTCTAATTTTTCGAAAGGCCTCTGGCATTCCTTTCCCAACTATAGCTACTAATTCGTCACAACGCGTATTTCCAATCTTTTGTTTATGCTTAGATATTTTCCTGGATACTCCACGCAATAAGTATCCCTTGAACACTCCATAGTGTTTTTTAAGTTTTAAGCTAAATGCATAATAAATTAGAAAATATATTTCCTCATCCACAATAGGTTCAATTTTTGGAATACTTTGATCCTTTTTGGCATCATCAGATTCAGAATCAGTTTTCGTTGTATAGCAAAATCCAGCTTCCTCGCTACACCTATGTAAGGTCTTCGAATTTTCAGAATTATAAAGATGCGCATTGTTTCGTCGAACGTATCTGTACAGAAAAATGGTCAAAATTATGAAATCAATAACTTAGCTATTTTAACTTCACATTCGTTGTGACTTACCGATGTAATTTTGTAGCACCCCAAATAAGGGCTTCCAAAAGTTTATGAGCTCTCCCATTATCCGAAGTAATGACATTCAACGTTGGGAAAATCACACGGCAAATTGCATAGAATCGAAAACTGAGCATTAGCGCTGCTTCAAACACAGTTGTCAGTATTCGTTCCCGACAATTTATTGCCGGATCCAGCAGAATGTGGTGCAGGCGGAGAGCAATGATCACACCCATTCTGTTTTGGATAAATCTATGGAAATGAAAAAGGCATAAATTTTGAATCAGAAATGTTCAAATTATCGTAGTGAACGTAATTTGGACTAACTTTTCGGGCTCCGAAACAAGGCTAAGATTGAAGGTCAATGTGGAGGAAATGTCCTGACCAGCATAACTTGAAAAGTCACGAGCAACGTGACCATTGTCAAGGCAGAATCTCCACCCACAATAGGGAACCCATTCCAAAGTCTCAACCTGGGAACTTGCATTCACGTAGATATTGGACAAAGATTTCTCTGGATTAATTGTGCAAGCATATTCCAGGATCCCATTCCTCATTCTTCGAAAGAAACGAGCAATTCGGTACGGATTTGGACTAATATAAAAGTAATCGTCCACAGAACGGACAAAGAACTCTCCTGGTTTATGAAGAAATTCATCAAAATAATTCGAGTCCATATGACCGTAATAAATATTGCAAAGGGCCTGAGACAGGGACCAACCCTACAAATTAAGTTAATTTGCTCATTATCTGGGATAACTCAGAGATATTTGTTAATGTAATTTTAATAATACTCACCTGAGGAAGTCCATTTGAGAATTTGTAATTTACTTTCCCAATTTTTATGATATTGTGGTTTAATATTCCCAGTATATTTGAGAGAATTCGCTCTGAATCAAAGGGCCTGTCCTGAAAATTTATACCATAAGTCCATAAATGTGAAATCAAGCCGTAAATTAAACTCTACCTTATTTGTATCCTGTACAATGCATGGGCGATTTCTCACAGAGCTGTGCCAATGACTGTTTGGGTAATTTACGCTAGCCAGTGATTCCTTTGTCTGCAATATAAAAATTATTCAAAAAATTCAGACTCGACTGTTATAATAAAATTAGTCCGCGTCAAGTGCACTTACCCTTTTTCTTCCGCCTCCAACCAATTGTAAACTTTTAAGTATGAGTTTTTCATTCTTCTGTTCTAATAAAATTTCTTTGAGTTTGGGAAGTAAGACCGATGGGTAAGCATCTCGGATGTCAACTCGAATAAAATAGAGTTTTGTGCATTTTCGTCTTTCCCATTCCTTCAAAAATGATTTCCAAAGTCTACGAATATCGGATGGATCAGTTGTTCCGTGTGGAGCAATTTTCTTCGTTAAATAATTCAATAGTAGGCTGCATTCCAATGGGTTAATTTGCAATTTTCTGGCAATAAAAAATATTCGAGGATAAATAAAAGTTAAATTTTTGACACAGAGAATAGATTTTTAACTCTACTTACATTTTTTTGGTCAGGGAGAATATGGGACGGACATCATTATTTTTCTTGGGAATAATACGCATAGTTCCACTAGGAGAAATTGGTCTTCCTTGTTGAGACGAGTGGGTGACTTTTTTTAGGTTTCCGGAATTTATATACCTGTGCTTGAGCTTATCACTCACACTCGTCCAATTATTCCTCAGGAAAAAAACAACTTCCCTTCGAGAATTACTCACATCCGTAGCATAGAATCCAATTTTCAGGATCTTCAAAATGTAATCCTTAAATAACCAAGTTACAGTCTTGGCCAACAAATACATTTGTGTCGAATAATCTTGTACTTCATTTAACCACGGACAACCCATCGGATTCATATTGGCCATCAGTTGTGAAACTTGAAGCGAGGACACGATACCCGCCTTAAAAATAGATTTTCTCAGAAATTTGAAAAATGCCTTCCTGTTAGCATTGGACCCAAGAAGTTGAATTCCTCCACTTAAGTGCAAAATTTGAGAAAGTGCACTTAAAATACATTTTGGAGAAATTCTTTCTCCAAGACGATGTAGGGTTTTTGACTTCCTCTCGGATTCAGCAATAGGAATGGGAGCAGGCGTAATGGACTTATCAGACGTTTTGGAATCATTGAATTGCTCCGAGCTAGAGGCGCCTGAAATGTCCAAGCGATTACCGGAACCTGATCCAATATCTGGAGAAGTGAAGCTCAAATTATCACTGTTTTTCAAATTTCTGTTTGGACTCAGACAATTGGAAGTACAGGTACTGGTATCAGAATTGGGTGTATCTACAGTCAGATCGATCAGAGGAATCTTGGATTTCTTTGACTTTCTTCTCTCTGATTTTCTCTCTAGCTTTTTCCTTTCTTTTACTTCTTGTTGGTGGACATGCTTTATTTCCCAAAATTTAACACAGTTACGAACGAGTGTATTCACATTTGTTACTCGCCGATGGAATGAAACGAATTTTTGAAGTATTTTTATCATTCCTGGCAACTCTGGTATCGATTGTTGAAACTTGGACATGATAGGTGTTCCTCTCGTTGGTTGTGTTAAAACTGAGGGAGACGCCACCCTTGTTGGGTCTACTCGAGTTACCACATCTGGAAGAGAACTAGGAAATCCTAGTATAACTTTCTGGAGAAAAGTTACCAGCGTAGATAATTCAAACTTTCTTGAACACGCTTTTGCAATATTTGTCTTCGAGGGCCAAGTGCATGCAGAGGTCTTGCGAAATAAAATTTCGGACGTGGAAAGCGTAAGGGTTGGGTCAAAGGGCTTCCATTTCAACTCTTTTGAAGCTTTTGCAGGCTCAGGCTCACTATTTGTAATTGTATTCACACTGACGTTTTTCTTCTTCTGATG
>WJEZ01000891.1:6353-21821 GCA_009869925.1 Thalassaphorura encarpata
TTTTTTTTTTACTTTTTCGTTTACTCTTTGCGAGGGAATGATGAGGGCATGCCATGCCATCCTTCGTGGAAAGGAGCGGAAAACCCGTCTATTACCTTGTTTATATGACGGATTCATCCTCCACTCCTCTGAAAAATTTGATGTTCGGATTTGATTTATGATGACGGAGAAAGAGAGTTCCTTTTTTGGCTCCCCAAGACTTATGTTTACCTACTAACCAAATTGTATGCCACACACAACCAGAGCCTCGCAATGAAGAAATCCAAAGTCCAACTAATGTAGTTTCTATTCTTCACCACAATTTTAAAATCTCGGCAAATTCATAACTCAAATGTCTCACCTAATTTGAATATGTACAGGTGTACTATAGTTTTCAAAATATATTTGCATTAAGACATCCAGTGTAGTCAGTTTGAGTAATCATCTTGAAACAAGAATTTACACAAGGTTCAAACAACGAAGTGTCCATTTTGAGAATAGCCTCGTCTAATTTTGTTTCGGATGAAGTAAAGTGCAAACTTCCTTGTTTACTCAAGCTTAGGCATCATTCCCCCTTCTTTGGAGTTTAGGTGATGAGCCTAATGAAATATTCATTGTCTTGTTGGTTTTATTTATTCTAGGCGTCTACAGTTGTCTCCGAGTGGATCTCTTGTTCAAGCGAGAGTTCTCTTACTACCTGATTCAGATCTACATTCCCTGTTGTATGTTGGTCATCGTATCTTGGGTCTCATTCTGGTTGGATCAAAGTGCAGTCCCAGCTAGAGTCTCCCTTGGTGTGACAACTCTTCTTACGATGGCCACTCAGACGTCTGGAATCAATCAGACCCTTCCTCCTGTCTCTTACACCAAAGCCCTAGATGTTTGGACTGGAGTTTGCCTCACTTTTGTATTCGGTGCCCTCCTTGAGTTTGCCCTTGTGAACTATGCCTCACGCTCAGACCAACATCGGGAGGCTGTTAAAAAACAGAGACGACAATGGGAGTTGGAACAAGCTGCTGCCTTAGAAGCTGCTGCAGCCGTCGCGGCCCAAGATCACATCGAAGATGGCACTGCTGTCTTTGGCATGGTAAGTCAAAATTCCCGCCCATACCCCTACCCTTCAAGGCATCTCTCGTCGCCCTAATCCTTCTAACAAATCTCTGCCTTGAGTGCAAAGGCATGATGAATTCACAACGTATAAATGTTTCCTCATCCATTTCCTAAAGTAGATCCTTGAATCTACAGAGCTCTAATCCTCCCAACACGTCGTTAGTTATAAACACGTCGAATGCTTGGATTTGTTGTGATTTTCAGAAATCTCTTGTTCGACATCCACGAGAAGCACTGGCGCTTGACAAAGCCCGTCAATGTGAGATTCACATGGCAATGGCCCCAAAACGTGAAGGCTGTGCCCGAACTTGGCTCTCCAAGTTTCCCTCTAGATCAAAAAGGATTGACGTCGTGTCACGCATCACATTTCCGCTCATATTTGCTCTCTTCAACCTCGCCTACTGGTGCGCCTATTTACTCAAGAAAGATGAGGGTGATAAAACCAAATAATAAGGTGGACTTAAATGACATTACTATATTAAACCATGGGATGACCCTCCACACCCGATTTGACCGACTGGGGTGTGTGTGTGGGTCCAAATCAGAAATGAAATATCCTTTCAAACATTAGAACTGACCTTTGTGCTCATTTGGAAAGTATACTCTCACTCCTCACCCAACTAAATACTACGTACTTCATAATTATGAACTCCTCTCAATCCTAGGAGAAAAACACCCTTAATTCATACAAATATACCACTACAAAATATATGCTAAGATGATCTCTTTCGGTCGTGAACGTTTACTGTCCTAATATTAAGTCTCGTATAAGTTAAGTAAATCTAAAATACGTACGGAGTAAAAGTAATTACTAAAACTTACAATTTTCTAAAGATTGGGTGCTTAACTTACAAATCGTGCGTGCGTGCATACAGGGAACCTTCTTCGGATGAATGAATTATTAATTTACCCTATATAAACTGTTTCAATTCTTTGTTGGTGGTCCTCATCACTTTGTACAATTAAACCCGTGAGAATTTTCCCACTTTTTGTTTAAAAAGAAACAATCGCAACGCAAGGTAACTTTAAGGAGCTCATTCCTCCAAATCAATTTCTTTTGCGTACAGTAAGCGATGAGAATGTACATGGAGAAATGCAGATACCAAGGTTACATCAAAAGATGGAAAAATCTTATCCTATTTTTTTTTCTAAGGGTTAGAAGACCAGACAGACAGACTAGACTGACTGACTGGTGAAGCAAATGAAATCAATTGCTTTGAATTCCACGATCCCTATTCCCTGAATTCCTCTCATCTCGGAATGAAATGAAGTGCCAAATTACTTTTAGTTTTTGCCGGGGAAAAAGGAATGAAAGCACGGCAAAGCAAAGCATGGTAATGCCCGGGTGAAAAGAGGCGGGTGAAAGTGAGGAATGAAATGGACTCACGAACGGACCTTCAAATCTGCACGCCAAGTCTAATATTCCTTTGCATGTCCATGAGTCTTGCAAGCAGATTTATTTTCTCACGCACTCTACTCACTTAGATTTAAACTATGGAGAACTGCCTGCCTGATTTCTTTTTTTTTACTTCTCCTCTAATAACCTTGTCCTTAATGAAGAATCAATTCTTGTTGATTTTTATCAGCAAAATGAGAGGAAAAAGTACTTGTTTCCTTCACCCCACCTATCCTCGCGAATATCTGGTTTTCTTCCCCAAATCGAAAATAATATAATTCAATTTATGAGGCAGCCGAAAATTCTCTGATTCAAATGTAACGGGTAAAACTTTTACTCAAGAAAGTCTCCGTTTGACGTGTCATCCTCCTTGTCTTACGGTTGAACGAAAACTTGACCCAATTTTGAAGGGAGGAAAAGGAAATGAGTCTGACTCAAGAGATTCAGGTCCCGATCCCAGGAAAAGTTCCTAGACATTGACGGCTAAAGTATAAGGAATGTCATACTAACCTAAATGAAATAAAATTTTGAGACAAAGGAAACCTCGTCTAGTCTAGTCGTGGGGAAAGCACTGAGGTGAGAAATCTAAGGTCCAAACCAAACTCACTCAACCATTTACCTTGTGTGTACATTCAAGTTTCACACAAATAAATACAGAACAGAGGGCGAGAAGGAAATCCTTGGTTCCATTACCATTTCCCTAGTCCCAGTTCACCTCGTAATGAATTGCCATCGCATCTGGAAGGTAATTATTGTCCTGTGCCCAAATCTTCCTCTTTCGTATTTATTTTGCATCAACGAAGTGGAAAGTAAGGCCATGGCAGCAATAATACCGCAGAGAGGAGCCATGTAAAGTAAATAACCCATCCCGGTACGTACGTTACGTAGGAAGGAAGAATAGATTACTACTATCTTAATTATGTCCTAGTTCTTCTACAAAATTTTATTAATTCCCAAGTCTTCTGAACTTAAGACGTTTATTTTCCATTCCTTTCTTCCTTGCCTGCATAATAGAGCAAAGTCCGCAAGGAACGACGGTTCTACTGTAATGGCAGGAGAGATTAATGAGTTGACGTACAAATCTTGTGTACATAGAGCTCAATGCTAAAACTACAACTGGAGCATGGATGCATGCATGGATAGCGTTTACGTTAAATTACATACGGACTAGCTAAATTGTAAGTTTTAGTAGGCAAGAGTTAGAAATTAGGTGAAGCCTGTGAGCGCGTGTGACTGTGGCCGAATTGAAATTCCTTGTACATGTGAAAAGTGAGAAGTTAGTTTTAAAAGAAATGAAACTGACTAATTAAAACTTCCTAGATGATTGTGCAAAAAAATATCTTCACACACACGGACACTACCAATGATTCCATGAAAGAAAGGTGCTGAAAAGCTTTAGTGGTAAAAATAACACATACTCACCCAGTGCAAATTTAAAATACTCATACTGAATACAGTTGATCTGATCTACTGTGTATAATTTCCTTTCCTCGTGTGAATATACGTATTAATTAATCATAATTATAATTAAAACAATTGTGCTAACTGTTTCAAATACGTATCTGAAGGTATATTACATAACTAAGTCTGGCCATGAGAACAGAACTGACGCTCGTTGGTTCATTTTCCTTGGTGGCTATTTCGGTGCATACGGTTTGTAAAGTAATCAAGTTTGGTAATAAATTATTAATGACGTTACCAATTTGATGAAATATTTAGCTAATAAGGTGATTAGTTAAGTTAATTTTACATAAGGTATCTTATTTAGGACCCATCGTGTAGTAAGATTAATTATTTATGAATATACTTTTAAGTGTGTAATAAGACTTCAATATTTCGCTAATTCATATAATTAAAATTAAGATTAATGGGGTATGTAAGTTTCGTGTAACATAAATTCGTTCAATGTGATATTTTTAAGAATGGTTGAAAGCTCAGAGTGAATCCTACATTCCTTCACGTGTCCATTAATAAAGGTTATGACCCCAGAATGTAAGAAAAACATAAATGTTATTCTTACATTCAGAAAAAAAAGATGAAGAGACCAAGGGACTGTTCATGCACGAGTAGTCATTTGGTTCTTTTTCGATTTTAATCCTATCCCAATGACTGTCTTTACTAATCAAAATGTAACGGAAATTAAATTCACTTCCATTCCCAAATTTTTGTTTGGATTTCCTCAAATTCAACCTATGCCAGCTGCGGACTGAAAAATTCAAACAATGCAATGTTACCATGAAATTAAAATTAATTACAATAATATTAAAAAATAAATTATAAGTGTGTACTGTGCATAATTAAAAAAATTAACTCTTGTGCTGTTGTTGTGAAGAAACACGAAGGAAAATGCAGAGATAAGAAATTATTATATGTAAACAAAATACGTATGATTAGATCGTTGACTACTACTAATCATAAGTTGTTTGTTATTGGTAGCTATTCAAGATGTAACACTACATAAAATACGGATACAAGCTACAGCTACAGAGTACGTACGTACGCAATGTAAGTAAAAGTAAGGACAGAATAGGACGAAGGAAATTGGAGTCAAGTGATAAAGTGACATTCAAAAAATATTGTCGACGACTCCAGAGCGTTATTCAAGGTGGTATCGTGTGAAACAATGAACGAAAGGTCAGTCAGAGAAAAAAAAACATTTGATGATCAGAATTCTGAGTTACATTTTTGAAATAAAAATTGCCCTGTTGCTATATACAAAAAACAACGAGTTTGAGTTCAGATTTATTTTTAAAGTATTGGAATTGAATTGTAATTGCAATTCCCTTTGGAATTTGGCGACCCTGGTTAAGTCTATTGGCCAGAGGATCGGAGGAAAAAGAGATTGATACATAGACACGAGGGAGACAAGGATCGATAAAAGTCAGGAGCACTAGTAGGAAATGGATAATGTATGGTGGCCTGATAAGTGAGTCGGATTTGGACGCTTTATTGAGTGATTTATAGGAGAATGGAACACGTACTTGGCAATTGCACCCTCCTTGACACTTGAACGAGAGTTAAACTATGGAAGGATCCATCTAGAGAATCTGGAGAAAGAAGGAATCCCCTCCAGGAGTGCAGCTTCCTTTCCTTTTTGTTCTCAGGCGGGGAAAGGAAAATGACCGGCGGGAAAGAGACGCGAGAACCGTGCCCTGACGTGTCACCCACCCGCGTAATTCAAAGTAAAAGACGGATCCGTCGTTAGCCATTCTCTTCCTTCGTACTCCTTACATCTTCCTCCATCAGCCCTCATTGTGATTGAATTAGTGTCTTGTTGTTCTCCTCCTGAAGCGGCGGGACGGCTTTTTACCATCATCTACTTTTTGGTCGGTTGAGGAAGAACTTTCCCTGGCGGGGCTAAAAATCGACCTTTCTCTTCACCAACGCTCATCCTCAGATCAATACATAAGTTTCCGCATGCAATAGCAATGGGCAATGAGACCAACGTAACGTTAGAGCGAATCCATAGAATGGCGATTCCTAAACTCAAACTCTCAGCTTTACTTTTTTTTCGTTCTTTCTTTCTTTCCCCCACATGTTATTTGTAATGCTCACGTCGATCCTCAACGGTCCATTTCCTCTCTCCGACCTCTCAAATGGATTCTCACCCATTCAACTTACTCAGCCGTAGTTTGACGGGTGGTGTTATTTCTGGTCTACGTACGTATTTCCCTTACTTAGAGAGTCATACAGGGTAGTTTTTTGGTCAGACATCATCTGTTCACTCAGTCAACTATTACTCCATCCTTGCCCTTATGGATAAAAGTCATCCAGTCTTCTCCCATCATAATTCACTTTCCTTATTCCTCCTTCACCTCAAGGCAAAAGGTATCATTTTCTAAGGGAACTTCTAATGTCTCTATTCAACCCGTTCTCCCGACCACAACTTTCTCCATCAACCCATTTCGTCAGCCTACTTTCTCCCAATCTACCTACACAAGGAACCCATGTATGATGATACCGTAATTTTCATTTTCACCTTTAGAAAATATTTGTGACTTAAAATTTGAATAACGCCAAGTCAACTTTCCTTGTCGGTCGTCGGCTTTCTTTTCACTATCTTTGAACAGCTTTCCTTATTGTCTTCATAATCTCCACGCTTGACTTTTCCTGTAATTTCTTCCTTATGAGCTAAAACATTTCTTTAAGTAACCCAAGGAAAGTTTGGATGGTAAAAACTCGAAACAAAGCCAGGACGAACTCAGTTTACCTCTATCGTTTAGCATGCAAAAAAGAGATACAAAGGTAGTGGAATTACCATCTTAACACGACAATGAAGAAATAAAAACTTTCATTTGGGCGACAAAGATTAGAGCGTCATCTAATAAAATGTTATGAATATTTTATTAAATGGGAAGGTGGCTGCAGGTGGAAAAAACATTTCCTGTTAATTCGTATCCGCTACTGTGAAATAAATGAAATTTTAATATAGCTTTGCTTTCAAAATAAGTAAATTTAAAATACAACTTTGATCGAGTACAATTCCCCCTCGCAATAAATAATATTTAATAAAAGTAGTCCAAGCTAAAAGTGTCGTATTCCATTACTTATCACAATGATTGAAATTACTAAAGTTGTGGTCATATAATAATAAAACGTTAGGAAGTAGGCTAAATAAAAAGTTGCAGCAAATAGACCATGACCAGGGTTAGAAATAAACTCACTCAAGCTTTTGGCGGCATTTATTGTCAAATCCTTAAGTTTAATGATAGCTTGTTCGGATAATCAATTGAAGAACGAGATCCTTTGAAAAAAAACATTGATGAGGGGTATGAAGAAGCAATTTTGTTGAAATTGGGGAAAGAAGTTCATTTATAGAGAGTAGAATTGAGGAAGAATTAGTCTAGGGAAGGGATAATAGCATATTGTATCAGAGCAGTTAGAATAAATTGAGCTGTAATATCCATAATAAGGAGATCTTCTTTAGATTATACTATGTACATAGGTTTGGAAGGAAGCTGAAGTGGTAATCGTTCCTAGCCTTCCTTCCTTTCTCATGTGCATGGGCAAGATAGGACGACTCTGTAATCGAGGAACTGTGATATCATTTGGATTGGACGGAAGCATGTGTTGGCTTTCTTCCGCCGCTTCTCCATATAATAA
Source organism: Thalassaphorura encarpata (assembly GCA_009869925.1). Taxonomy (NCBI): domain Eukaryota; kingdom Metazoa; phylum Arthropoda; class Collembola; order Poduromorpha; family Onychiuridae; genus Thalassaphorura; species Thalassaphorura encarpata. The sequence goes on from WJEZ01000891.1 coordinate 13,942, forward strand.
CCAGTAAAACTGAGCAGTAAAGACGGCGACGAAGAGGATAAACATGGACATGGACATACGGCATAGTCGTCGGCTCCCGGCCATCTTCAGCAAAGTAAACGAATTTCAAGAGACAAAATGAAGCAAACATAGCAAAACGGATGAAACATGAAGGGATGAGCCCATTCTCCAAATCACAGGATTGGGGTAGGACCAAAATTAAACTCAAGTGTACTTTGGCCAAATTTGATTTTTAAATGGGATTGAAATTGAAGATATGCAAATAGCTGAGGGTGGGCTTTGCTTTGGTTTGCTCAGAAAATGGAATCTCCAAAATATTAAAAACATCTTCAAAGGCGTAGTTTTTGGCAAAACATGTTTTGCACAAAGCTACGTTTGTTCCAGGTATTCACAATTTACTACTAGTTCTTTGCATAGCCTTACTCCTAGTCATTTTATAGAATTTTTGTATACAACACATTCGTTTATTCTCTGTTTTTGATTGAATTGGTTGGGCTGAGCTCAAACGTCGGAAATGGCGGAAGCATGTGCCAGCTGGACGCAAAAGAAACCGGAAGGTGGAATCTAGAAATCCCTTATGTTTCTCTTCTGTTTTCTATTTTTCCATCACTCAGCCCGTCCAGGATCTCTTTTTGACTTGAGGGAAAGATTAAAAGGAATCCAAATGTCTGACGTCATTCTTTTTAATGTATTCTTTATATAGTAAAAATAATATTCTGTTTATCCTGGACTTTCACTCTCCTGCATGAGAAATGAAAAATATTATGAAAGCAAAAAAGTAGTAACAAACGTGCACTCTGAACTTTGGCTGAGCCAAACGATCCAATTTCCGAGATTTTATAGATTCAACTGTAGTGGGGCCTAGATAATAAAATGATTTTCTTAATTACACATTACACGACAAAGTCTTCTTTTATTTCCTAACCCACAAAACATAATTACATGAACGACCCATAAAGAATGGGTAGAATATTAACGACGCCATGATTTTTATTCTTTCGAGCAGAGGCGAACCAGATCTTAGTGCCTAGATTTTGAACATATGCAAGGAGCTTTATCTTTTTATGAGGCTAGTAAAACTACAAATCCTTAGACATTTCCTAGTTAATAGTCCTCTATAATTGATGCCCATCCTTTATATATTAGAACTACGTACGAGTACGTACGTTAGATTCCTTGGTCCCAGCTTAACTTGCTAGCATAACTTCTTTCCTAAGTACTCGTATATTACGTAATTTGGCAGGATGCATGCGTTGTGTTTGACTTCCTTGTAGTATTTGGAACAACATGCATTGGGATTCAATATTGAGAGAGACGGAAGCTCATAAATTACAAAACAACTCCCTCATGGCCATAATAACTTTGAGTTCCAGTCTCGTTTCTCAATTCACTATTAATAAAAAGTGAGAAAGGGGTTGAAATGACGAATGTTCAGATAATCAAGTCAACAGCAGGGAAAGATCCACGAATAAATTCTTATGGTAAAATATTCTATTGAGTCTGTCGGCGATTCAAAGGAATAAACTTGTTGATGATTGCGGTGGGTCGGAATCTCAAATTTTAATTTTAATCTGCGCTAAATCACTGCCCAAATTCTCATTTTCAAATCAGAATTCTTGGCTTTTCTTTTCATAATGAAGTGGGAGAATTTCAATCAAGGAATTTCTTGAGATTCCGTCAAGAGGAATTTTCGATATATTCTCCAGGTAGGAGAGAAGTGAATGCCCAAGGCAAGTAGGCATGTTATATGGGTATTTACTCCCACAGCTGATGCAAATATCCGGGAAAGTGATCAATAAGAGCGGAAGTGGAAATCACATGCGATGATGCATCCAGAGCAAGTCCTCCGGATGGAAAGCTGGGGAGATTTGCTTTTTCTGGCTTTTGGTTAAAACTCAAACCCATGGATGGGATAGGATCTGTAGATCCTTAGAGTGTAGCAGGCAAAGAAATCAATAGCCTTCTCATCTTACCTATCCATCAAATAGACAACTTTCCACTGACCTATTTTATTCCCTTCCTTCCCTTTTAACGGAATGGCTACTACAACTATGTGCATGTTTACCAATTGGTATCACTTCAGCTTCAGCTACTCTCACAAGTATCATTCAAAACTCTCAAAATCCTCTGATTCTCAAAGGAACGCTTTTACTTTTTACTCAAGGCTCAAGGGTTATAAGATTTTTATGAATTCCAATTCCCCAAGTTAAAAGATCAGGGAAGGTAAATTTAACCCCTTCAACATTCTTACATAATAATTCCTCACAGTTTGAAAATTCAAGTGTGGATGTATGAGTATATCGCATCTTACAGGAATTTACATATTTCTACTTGATGGGAAATTTTTACACGCAATAAAGGAAAGGTTAAAGATCATGGGATCGGAAGGTGCTAGGCTAGGTGATAGGATTATAAAGTTATTGAATATTTATTTCGTATCCCTTGACCTTTAGAATTACAAGAAGAAAGATTGAAAGTCTGAAAAAGTTCCCACGTCGTTCCTAAGATGATATTCAGTCAAAATTTATATCTGTTCGTTCCAGCTGTACCGAAAAAAGTGTATTGACGTCATGTTTAATTAAACGAAGAATTTCTTGTCATTGCTAATTCCTGATTAACCCACTTTTCTTTTCAAATTTATTTATTCTTACCTTTGGACAAGAATAATTTACGATATGGGTTTTGTAATTAAAAACTAATTTTGAAAATGGAATCCCGGCTGCTACCCATTATATTATAAATATTATCAGCATGCCTGAAAAGTTGTCTGTAGACCTCAAGCTAAGAACATTTGAGGAGTTTGGATCTAAATTTCCCTCATTTTGACTTTGGGACATCTTTTTCACGCGTATGCTTTTTACGTACATGTTTCCCTATGACTTTCTCCAGGGCGTTGAAACTATGAAGTGAGCTAAGAAATATGTGTAATGTAATGCAGAATGCCCGGAGGAGAAACATCTCTTTCTTTTCTTCCCCTTCCTTAACACTGGATTTGTAGGAGCAGATGAAACTTTTTTTTCCCTATGAGGTGCTCCTGCCTTGGTTTAGTTCGAAGAACTTGTCTCTTCCTTTTCTTCCCAATCTTGGGCGGAATATATTTATGATCTTTTGGAGACAAGAACTACGTACGTATGTCCTTATGCTTTCCATCCCTTGGTCTTGTCCGTATTTTATATTAACCAGGAAAGAATATAGTTTCATCTCGTACAACCACTCAACCAGTGCTAGTGCGAGTACTTTGCTTTTGTACTATGTCAAAACTTAGCACTAGTTCAACTGCGACGTTAGTCGTCGTCAAAGGCAGGTAGCCGCCTGACGTCATTCCTCCCGCCGCTTCAAAATTATCTAAGAGCGGTGAATTCGTCAAGAAAACTTTATTTGGTAGGGTTGAATAATTTGAACCACAATTCAAACATTTGAAGGGTTAGTTGGTGCATGGGTGAGGAGGGAAAAAAGTTTTTGCTCCTTTGCTTTCAAAGATCAGAAGCTCCTACTAAAAGAGTTTTCTTTACTTTGGTCCTTAGATGGATTTAAATGCTTTTGCACTCAGAATATAATATGGAAATGGAAAGCACGTGAGGATACGCAAGCTAAATTTATCGATCTGGCCATTTTAATTGTTGGTGGAATGTTTAATGTGTTTCTTGTCCTTGGTAATGTATGTACTACATGAAAAAATAACATGAGAGATCCATGTAGAAGGGGTAGGAAAATTCTTTGTTTTTTAATAAAGCAATTACAAAGTTACGTGCTTGCCTACTCTTTCCTTCTTTTCTTTCTTAAGTTTCCGGGCGATTAGAGTGAGACTCGTTGTAGAGCAATTAGTCATATGGCTGAGACGGGCTAACTGGTGAAAATTTTATAGAGTTGAGGGAGTAATGGGGTGGATAGGGCGCACTAGAGTGGATGATGATTGAAATAAGTTACACCTAATGTGTTCTTATCTCAGAAACACACTGAACTCATTTTCTCCTTCATTTCCGACAGGACGGAGGAACATTTTAATTAAAACTTACGTAACTAACTATAGCATGGTTCATTAGGTAGGAAATTTCTGCAACGCTTTGGCTTTGGCCGCCTATCCACTTCATTTCCATGAATTCGATAACGCGGCTCACATGGAAGAGTCAACGCGAGTGAGTGCAGTGCGGGATGCAATTAAGAAAGCCAGAAATTGAAAATTTTCAAGGTGAAACTGTCATTTTCACTTTTTGTAATTAACCTTTGAACTGGGGTTGCTGCTTCTTCAGTTTCTTTTGCTACCTACTAACCATAGTTTTAATGAGGATAAGAAAAACTAAAGAACCTGTTCTTCTCCACATAAGAGTCAAAGTTTTCCTATTTAATTAAAGTTTTACTTTGATCTCAAAATTTATTAGATCGTTTGAAACACATTCTACGAATGAGATAATCTAGCGTCATTATATTTTGCCTGCCTGTAGCTCATTATACTTTTAAAACATTTGACATGAAACGCAACAGATCAAAACAATTTCAAGAACATGGATCATTTTGATGAACCGGAGGGTAAACTGGAGGAACATGCTCATCCTTTGTGCTCAAATATTCTGAGAAACAATTTACACGAGCTAAAACTTGATGACGGCGTTGGTCTAACCACTTGTGCCTGTGTTTCTCAGATTGATGAATGGCTGACTGAGTTTAATTTCTCCGAAAATCTAAATCTGAACAAGAATGAAATTGAACTTGGGACTTTCTAGCTCAGCCCTTGGTCTAGTAAAACTCTTTGCACGTGTAGAGCGGATAGACAAGAGTAGGACAAAACAATGTCAATGGGTTTTAAGATCTAAGACGAATGCCAAGCCAAAACTTAGAAATCTTCCCGCCACACAGTCGGCTTCCTTGTTTTCTGCACTTGAAGATGATGAGATGGAGAAATGCATGCTGCTTGGGCTTAAGAATTCCATTCCAAGTGGTCGAAACTCTTCAAATTACAAGACTCAGTCAGTCAGTCAGTCAGATTTTCACTCCAGACGTGTGCTCTGCGTATGTACAACTTTTCTTCCTTCTGTCCATGGGTGACATAATATAATTATATCATTTGAATTTGCATGGGTTAGACTATACATGGACTTTAATCAGAATTTTGACCAAGCTAAGCAAATATTCCAACTCGTCTGAATTTCTTGCAGCGCAAATAATTAACCACCTGCAAGATTTAAGAACAATACCAGCACCTGCTTTCAAAAACAGAAATTAATTGAACAGTGTTTTCAATTTGTGTACCACGAAAGGTTTCCACAAGAAAGGATACGTAGATTAGGTTTCAAGTTATATCTCTGACTCTGAAGTCGCATCGCAGTAAGAATCTGTGTAAGGATTGGGGAAAACAAGAAAATGAGAAGAAAGGCAAGATGCTTTCTTCAAATGAGTTCCCATGGTCCAAGGTCGGGTTGAGGAATCTAATGAATATTTTGCACGAATCGCATGCATTTTAGAGAATGGCGTGAACGCAAAGAAATTTTGGGCAGGATTTTATTGTCTCGGTTTAAACAAAAGTAGTCAGAAATGGCGTCCAAGAATAATACATATTTAAATTTAAACTAGAAAACATAATGTCCCCCTGCGAGGACAATTTATTCAAGAAGGGGTGCTCAGGAACGGAATTCAAATTCACGAGAATTTGAATAAAAGGTAGAAATATTAAATGAAGTTATTTTGGTTTATGCATAAAGTTTTGAAGCGGTAGCGACCTTATATGGTTGTATTGGCTCAGTCGAAAGGAAAATATAAATTACTCTTCTGAATAATTTTCTTGACGACATTTTCTCAGATTCAGAGCATTCAAATTTATTCAAAGAAATTCAATCGTTCCAGGAATTCCCAAGAGCATGTAACGGATATGCTCTTATTTTTTATGATTTCTGTTTTTACGAATATTAAAATAATTTTTCAAGCAAAAAGTTCTGAGATTGGTTAAATTTAGAATTTGTCCTCTTTCCTTACTTTCGAAACTCTTTTTTGTACATTTTTCGCACTAATACGACTACTTGAGTCCTCACTGTTGTAAAGTTGACACGATTGAGCGTACAAGGAAGTATTTTTCAATAATAGTCAATGAAATTGTAAATTGAATTGGAGTTTCATTTTGTTTGAAAGAATTTTTACTATTATTTGTTTTTGAAGGCGGTTGGTTAGCCTACTACACCTCCACTCGTCCGCGTCCAAGCCCACTCTTTTTTTCTGTTTCACCCGTAAAAGTTTTCCCCCGTAACTGTAAAAGAAACCAAATAAAGTACTTGTACTTTCTCCAATTTTATTGTTTAGTAGTAGTAAACTTTCTTGAAGGATTTCGCACCGTGGGCAGAAGGAAAAGAACGGATGGACGAGTCAGTCAATTTCCGAAAGTATTGTTCCCTCAACATTTGACGGGTTTTCTATTGTCCTCCTGAAATTGAAGTGTGGCGTTCCAGTTCCAGTTTCTGCCCTTTATTAATTCCATTTCCTGGAACTCAAGTCACTTGCTATCCAGCCAAAACCAACCATACGTACGAACGTACGTACGTAGGCTGCGTACCTTGTACAATGAATTTCAGATTATTCCATTTCTTGACTCGTTTGGAGAAAGTAAACAATATGAAGCCAAATAAGATGTAATGAAGGAATTGTCCAAACCAGTTCAGTCTCCCTCACCTCCTTCTCAGAAAGTAAGTTTATTTCACGACGGACTGACTCAAGAGTCCGTACTACGGGGTTCTACGTAGTACGTAGGTGTTTTCTCAGAATCTCCTTTCTTTCACCCTTACCTTCTTAATACAATGTCAACTTTCACCTCACCTCCGTCGCAAATCCTTTTCACAGTTGGTGGAATGATTACAAAAACAAATCACAGCATAAATAAATATTGCAGAGTTGGACAGACTAAAAATACTCATTTTGTCCAGTTGTTGATTTCATTACACGTGCACGTGCTTGCTATCCTCTGCTGCTTGCATTTCTCATGACGTCAACAAATTCTGACGGACATTCGAATTGAGCTCTAGTTCCATCCAGGTGTTCTTCTCCCACAAATCAGACACGTTCTATTTGCTTGACAAATAGAAAGGCATACGCGGTTAGGAGAAAGTAATTTTTCATCTTTCCTTTCATATGCTTGAATTTTGAAATATTAAAACTTGAATTCGAGTTTAATTCAGTTCTGTTGTAATTTGGAAATTTTGTATTCACACAATGAGTCTAAGCTATGCCTTGCACGTTGTACAATGCAATCAATCGTGAGGTCTAGGCGCTAGGCTGACTGAGATGATATTATATTTTGAGGGATCTCTACCCCGTCTCGCCACCCGAATGCATGAGTGATCACAAACAAAATCCTCAGAATGATGGATGAGTATCGGTTAGATATCTGGAATCTGAATGGTTTGGAAAAGATAAGGCGTATATGCAGGAGCAGCACTGATTTTGAGCCGTACTTAATGTTCCAATGATTCCTTCTATTGATTTTCATGGAAAATATATTATTCCTCTACGGTTTGGTCGGAATGGTGTTGGCGTTCCATCACCACTTGAGACAGATGATGAGTTGTGGAAGGGTCGGCAGTCAGCACGAATAAAATGAATCTGAGTTTCCTTTCAATATTCAAAATGAGGGTTCCAATTCCAAAATCCTTTTATTTGTTACAATTGCTTTGGGATGGATTTGCATATCCTCGCCTCATGTGGATTCCTTTCATTTGTCCGTCGTCCTGAATATTCGGAAATCTAATGTAAAATCATTCAGATCGCCTGCCTGATATGAACTACTTGTTTTTGTTCCCCATTTGAAATTCCAAAAGTGTTTATTGCGAAGCGATGCAATATGGATTTATTCAACAGAAATGAAATGATGAAGCTTTGATTGCTGTGCTTGTTATGATGAC
>WJEZ01000892.1:0-18492 GCA_009869925.1 Thalassaphorura encarpata
CCCATAACGTATTTTAAAATAATTCAAAGAATTTGACCAGATCAATAGGCATGCAATCAGAATTCATTAATCACGAACACACATGGGCACTACCGTTTGATTTTTTGCTTTTTCATTTTATCAAGAAATCTTACGCATTAGTTATAGAGGCAACCCCTTTGGGAATTAGTTAGGAAATGCGGAATACTGAAATAGAGAAAAAAATTTTAAAGTGAGTAAGTAACCAAAAACTAAATACAACATTGATCAAATTTAGAACGAGTGAGTGATCCTCAAAACCGACATTGAAAAAAGATTTCCCAGTAACTCACTACTTTATAATCGCGTAACGTGTATCGCATCATGTAGCGGTAGTGCACTATGGATATGGCGCCTAGGGTAATATATAAAAAGAAAGTCCCTATGCAATTTCTTTCGCCAAGGGGAGGAACGGCGCTTGTACACAAAGCAAAGAATTAACCAACTTCCCATTATTCATCAAGTGCATTATATTCGCTGCTGTAGTCTGGAAAAACTCTCAGACGAAGGCATCAAGTTTGAATAATGGTGTAGGATTACACGAACGTACGTACGCGTACACATCCAGAGCGAGCCTATGGATTTTTATGGCGGAAAAAAGCGTGTCGCTTCCTTATACGTATAATCGAGTGAAATTTAAAGGTCGAGGCGAGTAATGTGTCTCGATTTTTTTTCTCAAGACGGAGATTTTATGAAGCGAACGGCTGAGCTGAGGGGTTTGACTGGCTGACGAATTTAAGGGAGACAAAGGTCCATGGTTTCACTTAAAGAGAATCTAAGACTTAATCTTTTTCCAATTACATGAGTCCACGTGGGAGGTATTCCGTTTCCTGTTCTGAAAAGCAAAATAACATGTCAAGAGCAGGCCGAATTTTTAGGATGCCAAAGCCCGATCGTATTCTACTTCAAATTTTTCCAATTGACCGTGTAAAATTTACACCTACTAATTCACCTAAATTTTTTCATTTTCTTTAATTGGAATTTCAAAAATTTGACCTCAATTTGAAGAGGTTAATAAAAAAAGATCATTGAAAGGATGCCAAAGCCCGATCGTATTCTACTTCAAATTTTTCCAATTGACCGTGTAAAATTTACACCTACTAATTCACCTAATTTTTTTCATTTTCTTTAATTGGAATTTCAAAAATCTAACTTCAATTTGAAGAGGTTGATAAGAAAAAAGATCATTGAACTTTTGAATCCGCATCCGCGTCAGTAGTTAGTGAATCTTGTGTTCCGCATAATCTTCTCCAAGGTGGAAGTTTACATCATTATCAAAAACTACTGGAAACTGGAAGACAAGTGCAAAAGAGAAAAAAACTTTCACTTTGAGGGATTTTTCATTTTCTTTAACTGGAATTTCAAAAATTTGACCTCAATTTGAAGAGGTTAATAAAAAAAGATCATTGAACTTTTGAATCCGCATCCGCGTCAGTAGTTAGGGAATCTTGTGTTCCGCATAATCTTCCTCAAGGTGGAAGTTTACATCATTATCAAAAACTACTGGAAACTGGAAGACAAGTGCAAAAGAGAAAAAAACTTTCACTTTGAGGGCAAAGAGTAATTTCATCTTCTGGAATTCCATTTCCACTTTCGTCTCGTATACTTCAAAGAGATTCATCTGTTCTGTTCTTCCGTTTGTCTGCCTTGCCCTGTGGACTGGTTTCCTTCTGATGCTGCTCCACTTAACTTAACTTAACATTTCCTTCCTTTCCCATCAAAAGAAGAAGACGAAGAAAACTTGAGGAAGGCAAGGCAAGGCAAGGGGGTTTGTTTAATCCAGGAAGAAGAAGGGCTACTTGAAAGAACCTGGTTTCTCAAACAATTACATCTTCCAAGAATTGTCTCATTATAAGTACAAGTACGTACTGCGTGCAACCAGGCGCCCACGGAGTAACCTAATAATTCTGTATAACATTCCATTTCCACATCTGTTTAATCAAATATTCTATTTACCTGGGCCACAACGCGCAACATAGGTACTTTACGTACGTACCTGTCTGAGTCTGAGAAATTCAGGTCTGGAAATCTGACACTCAAGGAGAAAATCTTGTTTGCTCAGCTTTCGTCATCAAAGCCAAAACTTTCACCATATTTTGCACCTGCATCATGCAGGAGGAATTTGAGAAACGAGGCTGGATTATTTTACATATCATATCATGAGAGAAATTGTTAAGGAAATCGGCTAATCTGAAATCTGTTAGAATTTCATATGCTCACGTCATCTAACCATTGAAATTTAATTCCTATTGTAATTAAACAAAGTTAAAAGGTATCTCTGAAAGTTCGTAAAAATTGAAACAGTTGAAAAATAACTTCAAAAATAAATTTCACATAATTTTCGATCTACCCTAAAATTATTTTGAAACCTGTGAAATCATCTGGTTTACTTTTTGCGCGTTTTCTCAAGAATTTTCCTCGCTTTGATTTGATTCGTTCCTTTTACACCATCAAAATCTTCTCAGAATTTGATTCATTGGATTTTGTGCTGACTGTGAAGTACAAAGATTACTCTTGCATTGCTGCTGCAGCGGAAATAACGGATTTGTCACCCCGAAGGAAGCGACAGCCGAGCCGACACGACACGTGCTGTCTATCAGTAAAATACGTAGTAAAGAACTAGAATTCTAGAAGACTAGTAGATCCTAGATCCCTTCAAACACTTAGACTTAGACTGAACCAGACTAACATTCCACGGGTCGGCGGCCACGGTCCTGGTCCTTTGAATCTTTTTATCAACTAAATCCTTCAGTCGTGATTTGGAATTGAGGTCGTAGTTCTACGTAGTGCATTGAAGGACAACTCATTTATCCAATGTTTTTCTTCTCAGCTCCGTCCGACCCTCAAATGATTCAATTCTCTTGACTCCATTTACATATGTTAGATTCGGATGCGACACGACGCATTTTTCTCTTTTCCTCAAATACGTTTACGATTAGGAGCATATGCCGCCATAACATGGCTTGGCAGGAGAAAGCATGGTGGAAAGCTTCATTTACATTTTACCTTTAGTCAATATTTTCCTTTGGCCAACACAGCATAGCATGCGGAATGCAGAACATGGGAAGAACACAATTCCAGAAGATTATAGAAGTCTTTAGGGAAATTGAGAAAGTATTCTACTTTTTTTTATTTATAGTGAGTCAGCTGAAATCCTGCCGTCGTTGACGGGATGGTGTTTTATAGTGCTCAACGAATTTCTTAGCATCCATTTGAGAGAATGTAAAATGCAATGCAATCTGGTGACTATGGTGAAATGATACGAGTCTAGTTCATGTTTTGGGTTAACGTCGTGATGAGCCCAAACTATTGCAATTTTGTACATACGAAATAAATAGGGTTAAAAATACAAGTGCCATTATGTATGACCTGAAAGAAAAATAACAGAAAAATTTTAAACTTGTCTCAAACTAAAATTTTTCCAGTTTATATAAAAATCCGGAAGCGTCAACTGAATTTATTAACATACTATTATTATTTTATTTTCAGATTCTGTGCACGAGACCAGACTTCAGAAAAAATTACCAAAACTTCACGCGAAAAGTTCATTTGTTCTAATAACATTTTGAGAAGCAAGTGTTCTGAAAATTACTTTACAATTTAAATCCATCAAAACTTCCAAACATCTCAGCACAGCCAGCCAGCCGGAGGAAATAATTTACAACTACTACAACCCATACATTTATAACAAATGATTTAATCCATTAAGTACCCTTCCAGTCACAGTCGGAGGAAGAAACAGACACTTGGTTTAATTAAAAGTTGGAGTGGACTAATATTGTGTCAAAGGACGAGGAACGTAAAACTAAACCACGACCACAGTTTCACGCTTCTTTCTACTAGTGTCACCTTCTCACACCCTGACTCGAGCTCAGTGAAAACAAAACTCTCAAAAACATTAAATTGAATTTGATTTGAAATGAATGGAATTTGGAGAAGGACAAAAGACGAGAATTATATGTGTGTTTGACTTTGAAGAATAATCCTCAAGGCAAGGCAAGGCAAGGCAAAGGAAAACCATTAGTACTTTGTATTTAAGTCCAAATACAATGTACCTGAGTGACTGATACTAATTCTCATAGCCATAGCCATAGCCACTGTGGTTTGGTGAAAGCTACTAAGAGAAAGTCGAAGTCAGCAGCACAGCAGCTAGGGAGAACAAAAGACTTTTGGATTTAATTACCGTGTCTCCACAAACATACGTTACATTACTTACCGTTGTACGTACGTACGTGCTACGTGCACTTTATAGTAGTCTACAATGGGGAATGAGTTGCCGTTCAGTGAAGAAGACTACTTTTCCTCTGCGTCTAGCTTTGAGGATTCTACTTATCTTCTCTGCACTAATGACTCCCACGTTAATTATACATTCTCCTCAATCTTTTGTAACAAGACTTACCCCTTCCAGAATTATGGCCAAAAGGTATGTAAATAAATCTCCATTCTCTCTCATCCATAAACTAGAATTTCTATGTGTGTTTAGTTTTAACTTGAGCATTCACAAGCTCCAATGTAGTGGGTAGTAGTACCACGAATTCATATATGACTAACCGAGACAGACGGAAGGAAGAGATGCAATGCATTCAAATCAAATAGAACAAAATTTTCACCTTGAATTACACCTGCCTTTATCAGTTAATTTATAAACTAGCTAGTCAGCGTAACTGCTGCTCTCTTACTAAATTTGTATTGACTTGAGTTCCACGTGTGCTGTTGTTGCGTGAGTTAATTTGCATGGTTCAATGATTTCAAACGCAATAACAAATTATTGGATTCCTTTCCTAATGATACGACAATAAGTGCCTCAAACACACTCTGTATTTTACATACACAAGCGTTAGTCATGGGCCGCCAGGAAAGGCAATGCCCTGCCTAGGCAAGGCAAGGCAATGGCCACTCAGCCACGATAATAAAATAATGAGATGGTGAGTTGAGTCAACATAAACACGTCAGAATTGAGATGAGTCGATTTTCTAGACGCTTAGCACTTTCACTTCAAGCAAGCAAACAGAATTTGATTGGTTCTCCAGGCCTGATCAGTTGGCAATAATATTATTATTAATCATCTTAACGAAGTAGGCTACAATATGCAAAACCAATTTCTAGTCATTTTCTAAAATTGTTGTTGTTGATCAGCATTAATTTCATACTTCTTAGTTCTCTAGAGAAATGCGTCTTTCCACAGACCTTGCTTTGGGATATTTTCTTACCCTGGTTATTATTACCTTGTGGATTTTATGTAATTTTAGCCCTTAGGCCCATTGACTTGCGTCGTAATTGTTAACTTCAAGCAAGCAAACAGAATTTGATTGGTTCTCCAGGCCTGATCAGTTGGCAATAATATTATTATTAATCATCTTAACCGAACCTTAAGGAAGTAGGTTTTGCATATATAGATATTCAAACCAATTTCTAGTCATTTACTAAAATTGTTGTTATTGTTGTCTTATGGCATTATTTTCTTACTTCTTAGCTCTCCGGGAAAATGCGTCTTTCCACAGACCTTGCTTTGGGATATTTTCTTACCCTGGTTATTATTACCTTGTGGATTTTATGTAATTTTAGCCCTTAGGCCCATTGACTTGCGTCGTAATTGTTTGAATAAGGAAAAGGAAACCTTCCAAGTAAACTTTCCACTTCGACGGATAAGCAACCCACACAAATCGTAGCGAGTTTTCTCCTCCAAAATAGAAATAGACAAGAAGTGGAAGCTTAAGTTGTCTCTGATCTGAATATAGACAGACGACATGTGATTAGTGATTGAGTGGGTGATAGATTATTTTTGTACTTCATTCACAATAATAGGAAAGTAATCATGCCCGTGCCCAGACCAAGGATAATCCTAAGACTAGACGGCCATGTGTGGAGGTTAATACTATCTTTACCTTGAATTAGAGTGAAGAAAGTATTAAGGAGGAGGAAAGTAAAGAAAGGAATAGTAGTTCTAGTTTTAGTTTGATATGATTTCCACACCTCGTTTACTTTTTACTTCTTGAGACTTACAACTTGCTTGGAACTAGGATGGCCGGTCACGGCCACGTCTAGCACGGCACACGTAGGAGTCGTTAATCCTAAAGAAAGCAACATCCGACAAATTGGGCAGCTAATTAGATCTCCTCTCCTTCCAAAGGATTCTGAAACACAATGGAATTCTATTCTCATTCTCAATCCAATCTCATCTTAGTATCTTTCCATCAAATCCAAATCTCTTGCTACTACAGCCTTAAGGTTCGGATTAGCAGGAATAAAAAATAACAAATGAGAAACTGAGCTAATTTTGAAAATGCCCATTGTTAGTTATGCTTTGAAAGTATCCCCGAATCACCCAAACACCGAATATTAAACTTTCTTTTCCATGATTTTTTTGTATAAAAAAATTATATTTCATGAGGGTTTAAGCTAAAATGACTGAACTGATTTTAAAATCTAACCATTCTAAGGAATGGCCGTATAGTATTTTCACTTGTAATTCATCACGAGTTTTTAGTTTATTATTTAAGTTTTACGCTCACACTAAAATTGAATTACTACTTATACTTGTGCCACTATTTTCTTCTTGTTGTTGTGACTTGTAATTTAGTGCCGAGCGTCATGTTACGTTACTCAGTTTAAGCCCTTGGTCTTTTTTATGCCCCACCTTTAAAAGTTTTACTTTCTTTTTCATTTTGAACCAAATGCTAGCTGCTACTATGAGTGTCATGGGGTAAATTGTTGGATTTATTGCTGCTTGCCCGACCTCGTGAGATTTTTTGCTCTTGTGCTGCACTGCACAGCACACTCCAATTATTTGGAATAACAGACGGAGAAAAAAAGTTAAACAAATCACATATTTTATTTACTTTACAAAACCTGAGGAAAAATTGCCAAAGTTTTTCTACCATTCCACATCCTCCATGTTTGCACTTTCATTTCACACTTCAAAGGTTTCCGCTTGGTCCTTGCTTCTTCTTTTGTGGTAATAAATGATGACAAATGAGTTTGAATTACTTTTTGGCAGTAAATAACTCAAGGGTAGTGTAATGCTCTGCTCTGCTCTGTACAGAGTACGTAGGCTTCTTAGCCTTCTTCTCCCTTTTGCCTGGGCTTGGATTGGGTTTAACGAAGACAAATTACTTTTATTATTGTATTTCATTTGTGTGTGTGAACGTGTAACGTGGCTTGCTTGGGTTTATTGGCTGAATGAAGTAAATAAGTGTTGGAGAAAATTGCACTGAATGACTTTCCTTCATAAGGTGAAAGGGAAAGAGAATAAATAAATTGTACGCTACTCGCTCGCTACGTATAGGGTGGCACAAAAGTATTGTGGTAGAAAAGAAGATTGAAACTGGAAAATACTCAAGATAGGCTTATTTATTTTGACCACCCCTTCTAAGGTAAGCCTTAGGGTTCGAAGAAGGCAATAATCTGCCCTCCATGAGCTCATTTCGTGGAACAATTTGCAAGGAAATGCAATGGCAATGAATTACTTTTTTCTATAGCCCTATCATTGACGATCATTGTATCGAGGCAATTTATTAGAGTAGAGTACGGGAAAAACAAAAGGGTCAAAAGTGCAATCAAGGTGAATTATAGGGCTAAAGGTTAAAACCCTTTTCACCTTAAGAGGTTAAATTGATGGTTTTTCTCGATCATTAAAAATAAATGGAAGAACCTCTATCTGCCAATAAAATTGATAATTTTGTCAATTTATATTTTAATTTAAATGGTATTTCATCTAATAATTTTAATTTTGCAGGATTACAACAAAGAAAACCTTGAACTTCAGCGAATTGTACAAGTCGTGGTTCCTGTTCTATTTGGAATTATATTTGTCGTTGGGCTATTTGGTAATGCCCTCGTCGTCATCGTCGTTGCTTCAAATGCACAAATGCGAAATACTACAAATCTTCTCATCATCAATTTGGCGATTGCTGATCTTCTCTTTATCATTTTCTGCGTCCCATTTACAGCCACGGACTACGTTCTCAGCTATTGGCCATTTGGAGTGATTTGGTGCAAAATGGTTCAATATCTCATCATCGTCACGGCATATGCAAGTGTGAATACTCTTGTCCTCATGTCTGTAGACAGATTTTTGGCAGTTGTATATCCTGTTGAGTCCATTTCAATTCGGACCGAGCAAAATACTTACATGGCTATATTTATTACATGGGTCATCATTCTACTCGCTTGTCTCCCGGCATTCCTTGCTCATGGACTAGAGGTTCAAACGTAAGTCCAGTTCTTTTTATTCTGGCCATTAATAACTAGATTCTCTGGAAAAATACCTTCAAATAAATGTCAAATCTTCTGTCTAGACTTTATCAAAATAGAAACTAAATGCGCAGTAACCAAACTTTATGTGCTATACCAAAGTTTCCCAATTTAATCAAACTTTGAATTAAATAGTATTTACAAAAAAATTCTTAGGCCAGTTTTCTATAGGAATTGGAATTAAGGTTCCAGTTTGTAAGACGTATGTCCGTGTACTAAGAATCCTTAGTTAGTTCTTCCGACAGTTTAATTTAGGCCGCCCGCCCATGTAGTAATTGTAATTATTTATTCACTCCTCCGCTACTGGGCTCCTTTTCTCATTGACAAAGTTTCTAAATTCTTAGTTCTACTGGGAAAGGATTTGTAATAAACAAAGGGAGCATTTAATCCACTCGTCCTTCCCTTCCAAAGTCCAAAAGAGTTTTCACAAAGTTTTTGCTAAAAAATAATCCTTGCTGTTGTGTTGTGTACCTTAGCTAGGCCTAGGCCTAGGATAGGACTTAAAGCAACTTGCATTAGTTTTTAGAAAGAGAAGCGGAGCAGTTTGCTAGCTAGCATCATTTGGACGGACTAGACAATTCCTTTATTTTATTAAGCTAAGCAATAGCAATAGCAATGGCCACGGCTATGGCGTGTGGCGTACTACCCCAATTCAATCTAGTGTAGAAAATGTAGAGAAAGAAAAGAGTTTTTCCCTTAATGAGGAAGGAAAGCTTTGCACTAAACAATGCACAAGTCTTTTTATTACTCTCAAGGATTACCCCTTAACCCTCCGGAAGAAAAAAAAAGTTTTGCAATCAGGTGGGTCCATTAGAGGATCTCTCATGTCTCTTCATTTTTTTAAACTTGGATCCTGAACCGTGTGTCACCCAGAGGCAAGGTCGGAAAAATAGTTTTTGTAAAGTTCTCCTTTCCAACCTTCACATTTTTCAAAGTGAATTTTATAAAATTAGCATAATATTATTTTGAGATACATGATGCATGTGATCTGTTTTTTATTCCAAAAAAATTCCCTCTTTAATATTTACGTTGAGACTGGCCCTTGAAATAAAAACGAGCATTATTGTAAATTGCAATGCACAAATAGCACACAAATGACTCAAACGTTTTAGGAAATTGCATTCAAATTGTATTTGCTTAAGTAGTTGCCTTCTGTGCATGTAAATTTCAATAATTTGTTGAAAGGAGACTAAGCTGAGCCTGTCTCTGTCTTTTCCTGGGAAAAAGAACAAGAACAACATTATATCAGACATCAGGCAGACAAGGAAGGATGAACGATGTTTTTCCCAGGGGAATGCTACTTGTGTATGTTACTCAAAGTATGCAAAGTGCAAGAAAAAAAAGAGAAAGAAGAAAGAGAGTAGGGAAACACGTTTTAAGAAAGTTGGAATTTAGGATGATGATGAGCTCCTTGCTGCTGGCTGGTTGTTTACATCTTACATCATCCTTGGATTGGATCTCACGAGTCAAATACAAATATCATTTTCAAACAAGGCAAGGCATGAAGAGAATTTGTTTCAAGTCCTAAACAGAATTTAAAATTTATGGCAACATCATTCAAAGTAATATTTACAAAAGTACTGCACTGAAGCAGTACGACATACGATAACACGTTAAGATGTTGCTGTTCGCTAAGCTAGAATGCAATTGGATTTGAATTGTTTGCATATTGCATGTCCCACTTGTCTGGTTGATTAAATAGGTTCAAGGGAAATACCGTGCTGCTATCTCGATATAAAATGTCGTTCATTTCGAATCTGAAAAATTCATAGGCTTAAAGATCGTGAGTAAATTGGAGATAGGACAGAATTCGTGTAAAATATTAGCAAAGCTGAAATTCTATTATAATATTATAAAACAATAGGCAGTGTAGCAGAACAGTAATTGTAGATGTAGAAGCTAATTATCACATGTAATTTCATTTGCAAACATCATCTAAAATTACAAATTTTATTTTTTTTATAGAATTCACTAATTAACTACCGACTTTCAGATTCCTTTCGTTCCAGAATTTTCCTTCAAAGTTTTACTCAGTTTCAATTTTGGATACAATATCGTTTAATTATTGAAATCTCGAAATCTGATCTGATCCGTTATACATATTTCACATTTTGTGAGCCTAATCGGCAAGAGCCAGGAATAGGAGGAACCTTCAAAGCAAAAATTGAAGCTTCAAAGGAAATTCGAAATGGTTTTTCACTCAATTTCCACAAAAGACTGAAGTCACATATTCATAATTCATAATTACCGACTTTCAGATTCCTTTCGTTCCAGAATTTTCCTTCAAAGTTTTACTCAGTTTCAATTTTGGATACAATATCGTTTAATTATTGAAATCTCGAAATCTGATCTGATCCGTTATACGTATTTCACATTTTGCGAGCCTAATCGGCAAGAGCCACGAATAGAAGAACCTTCAAAGCAAAAATTGAAGCTTCAAAGGAAATTCGAAATGGTTTTTCACTCAATTTCCACAAAAGACTGAAGTCACATATTCATAATTCATAATTTAATGCCTGGAGCATCAATGCTCAAAATTAAACTACTGGATAATTGGTAATTGATCAGAGAGAAAAAACTGAAACAATATGCAAATTGTTAGCAACGTAATTTATTCAGCCTAGCCATGAACGCGACTTATATTAGTAAACACTCAGTCTTCTTTTATAGAAATTCCGTGAGTGAGCGTTTCGAGCAGACTTGTAACTAGAATTTTATATTTTAATCTCTTTTCAACTAGTCTGCCTTCTGTCCTTGACTTTTGATGGGCACTTGACTCCGAAGGCCATGAAACAGACGAAATTTTCAAAGACGCTCTTTTAAAAAATAAATTATCTGTTAGCTTCAAAATAATTTTGAAAATGAGGAATCCTTTGAAGACAAATCCAGACGACAGCAGCGTCTCGTCTACGTTCAGAGAAATTTTAAATTAACAAGAAGAAATTGGCCAGAGGCAAGGGATAAATTCAAAAAAAAACTAACAAATTTTTGTGTAATGCAACATCAGTCGTGAGTATTAAAATACGACATGTAAAATTAACAACAAAGCAGGTGTGTACGAACTCGTTCATGAGAGAACCGAAAAAATACCTGTTCCATTGAAATTGAGTTCCAGTAAACCTTGGTCCAAGTTTTTTCTCTTTCGTTCTTGAATTGAATAAGCTCCATTTTGAGAGTATTTATTTGACGGGTGAGACCTTAGAAAAACCAATTGAGGTGAAACGAAATATGAGCAGCTCGTAGTTCGTGCTGTGAACAGAACAGAGCAGAATTTCTCAAAGTCCCTTTTACCCTCCTGTGGTTTCGTGAATAAGAATGCAATTTGGAGACAAGCCAACGCAAGACGAACCGCCAAAGGTATTGGCTCGTCTTGGCTTGGTTACCCCGCCATTCCCATTCCCATTTACTATTGCCACGGTAGACGCAGAATCTCTCTAACCTCCAATTCACAATTGTCTGTGACAAGAAACACAAGGCAAAAGATGTGAAAAGAGAAAAGAAAGGTTCAGAGTGAGTAAGTGATATCTGTCTCCTGTACAAAACTCGGCTGGAATTACAAGAAGTTTTTTTTCAGAGCAATTTTTTCAAAAGTTTGTGCCAAAATCTACAAAATTTGGCAAAATTTCTTAAAATTCTGAAACTATCTGTGTTGAATTTTCATTGGACCACTGAAACTTAACCTTGTAAAGTAATACATATGCTAAGTTTTCCTAGTTTCGAAATACTTGAGAAGCGTTGTAGCTCGATCTATGGCTATGCTTTTGAATACATTGCCAATACTGCCTCCTTCCATATAGTCATCCTTTATGACCAAGGCAAAAGCAAAGGCAAGGCAAGGAAGAATATTGTCTTGAATCCTCTGGGGAGCTGAACGTCAGTCACTCACCCCATTGCGTTGCTTTGCAGTCCTATCCATTCCAGGCTTCCAACTCCAGGCTTTCGGGTTCTGGTTCCTTTTTTAATCATATAAAACCGAGACTAGACTTAGGAGAACCTGGGAAGGAATCTAATCTCTTGTAGTGACGTTTTTATTACTCATCCAGACACCTCGATTTCATTAAAGAGAATCACTTTGACAAATGGATGAACTGGCCAACGCGAAAAGAACAAAAATAAGGTTGATTAAGAAGTGATGTAAAATGAATTAATTGGGAGAATCAGCTTTGGCTTTGACACTTCAAAATCTTTTAGATTTGGTTTAACACTCTCTGTAAAAAATTTTACTATAATTATTTTGTAATTTTTATAAGCAGATTTCTATTTTATACTTAATTCTATGGGTTTATAAGCAGAATGTTTAATTACTACATTACGATTAGCGAGGCAAAATGCCAAAAAACGTGGCCTTCAAGCCTTAGAGCTTATGATAGCCAAATGATTCGGCTTTATGTATAAAAACCTCTGCTGTCCAGGAAAAGAAAATCATCTTTGGGCAGTTTCCCCTTTCCTTTCATTTCCCTGGATTCTCATTTCATGGCAAAGTCCCAATACACTAGCCCTCCTCTGCTTTTCTGCTCAAATTGCGGAATTATTATTTGTTGCTTTTGCTTGAGAAGCAGTGAGATGAAATACAGAGAGAAGGAAGAAGAGGGCTCAAATAGTTATTATCACATGTCGGGATTCTGGAAGAGATCTTCCATTAAAAGCCCATTTTCTGTCTGCATGCTTATGCCCATGCCATGCCGTGGCTATGGACAAGTGGTTTCTTGCGTTCTTTGATCGAGGTTTTCACAAACCAACTTTCCCTTGGTCCAAACCAACTTTCACCATCTAATATATTTTCTAATAATTAGAAACGTCTCTTTGGGGAATCCTAGTAGAGATAGTATGGTGCGAACTTATGTATTTCCTATTCCCCGAGTTCCTTTGCTGTTCTTCTCATTTTCACTCTGGCATGGCTGCTCTTATCTGGAAATCTCAAGCAAGGCCTATGGTTGGTTGGTATTGTATTTCACAAGGCAGGCTTGATATAGACAGGTTTGATTTGAACTAAACAACTAGATTTTATTGTGACTTCATAGAATATTGAAACGATTGTACCAAAAAGTTGACATTTGAACTGACTTGCGTATTAAAATTTGAGGCTGTTTGAGAATTAATAATGTAGAATAAAAACGTTCAACAAGTTATAGGTTCTTAATGGCCTTCAGCTTGTTTCAAGAGAAAGTCTACATTTAGCGGTTTTAAGCAAAAATTGTTCAATTTTTACAAGGTATGGTCTCCCGATGGTCAGATTTGTAACAATAGAATTGTACTTGGTATCTGAACCTATAAATATTTCTGAAAACCATGAGCACTTTTATTTCCAACCCTTAGGGAAAAGACAAAAGTTTGACCTTAGACCAAGTTGAACCTGTTCTGTTCTGTTCTCTGGAATCGAGTAAAAGTTGCAAGATAGAAGATTATTTATGCCTCCTCCTACCCATAAGGGCCCGGCCCGGCCAGGCATGCCAGACCATGTGGGAATGGCAACTACTTGAAAGGATTCTGAAATGTGACATGGACAGGAATGCAAAATTTCATCTCTTTAAATTCTTCATGATTTTATCATTTGAATGTACATGACAGGGCGATTCCTTTAACCAACTCAACTCATGTCATGACAAGTCAAGGAAGGAGAGCGACTAGCTCCTTGCTCTTACTACATGAATAATAAATTCCTAGAACGAAGATACGATACCAGGCTACCCTCATGTCTTGTCCTTATGTTTTGAAGAGGTTTCGTTCCAGGTCGTACTCATACTATGCCGTAACTTTGCAAGAAGTTTGTAGTTTCCCTGGAATCGCAATCCCAATCGCGTTTTGCATCATTTTGATCAGATCTCGTCTCGTTCTCGTTGGTGAGGGCGTAGTTGTGGAATTGTGGCATTTGTTCGGTTCACCGATCCGAACTAAAGGTTTTCTTCCTCCTCGTCGACATCTTATTCTATCCATTCAAATTCACAACATTTTCCAGATCGGTGGTCATTTCTTCTTTGGACTACGTACAGGCTAGTCTAGGCCGTTCCACTCACACTCTTGTGGGAATATTTGGATTATAGAAACGCTGGTAGGAATTCTAGAATTTCACATGTCAATGCATCAACCCAATATCGACATGAATTCATGGGCAAGGCAAGGCAAAGCAAACGGAAAATAAACATTATGTCTACATAAATATGAATCATCAGCAAGCAAATGATGGAATCCACGAGGATTTGTAAATTAGACCCTGTGGGAAATTAATTTAAGAATGTAAATTAAAGAAATATAGCTAAAAGGTTACATCCCTGGACATGGGCATAGTTAAGAAATAAAATCAGAGTAAACAAAGCTAATGAAACAAGTTTCTCAACAATACAAGAACTAGAATTTCTTATTCAGTTAATAAAGTCTGGAAAGTCTAGGCGCACTTTTGTCAGTTACCAGAATAAGATAAATGCATAATGCAATGAAAGCCTCATCCTACATACCCTTGGTCAATACTAAAATACTTGTTCAGTCTAATGGTCAAGGGTCTTTCAAAAATGAGTCATGCCTATTACTATCCCTGCATCCGAATTCTAATCCTTATAATCGAGTATTATAAAAGCTTATGTTATGCTTAGGTGAGCAGCAACTGCTGGAGTTAAGTAATCGAGTGGAAAATTAATTCATGTACATGAAATTTTACAGTCACATTTGTGGCCTGGCCAGCCCTGGTCATGATTATGACTGGGTCTTTGAAAATTCTATAGTAGCAAATGGGTCAAATGGTTCGCGGGAAAGCAGCAGGAAGGAAGTGAAGGAGCACTTTCCTTTCCTTTCCTTCTTCAGATAAATAGCAATGTCTAGATTCAATTCGAATGAGAATTAGGATGGATAAGTTGAATCCCAGGACAATTGATGGAAAAGAGTCCTAGTCTCTCCTGTGCCCTCCCCCATTAATTGATCTCTTTTCTGAGCACTGTGCTAAAGCTAAAGCTGAGCTTGGGCAGATATTGTTATTGTTATGATCCGTAGATTGAATTTAATGAAAGGAGATGCAATTCCCTTGGTCCAATGAATAAATATCTAAGCTAACACATTTATCAGTGCATCATTTCATTTCCTCTTCTATTTCCCCACTGGGTTAGCTGTATGGTATGGGCCTAATAGCATTCCCATTTATTTTTCATGTGCTACGCTATGTTATGCTGTACAGTAATGCAATTATTATGGACGTGATGATATTTTCCTAGGAAAACTCGATTTAGAATCATCTCCAACCTGTCGAAATAACTAATTAATTTCTTATATCTTTTCTGAACACAGGTACGGCTACGAAGACTTTGAAGTATGTATGTTCAAGATAAAAGAATACAATCACGTGGTATTCCAAGTCATCTTCATGCTAACATCATATGCAATCCCATTGGCAATTATTTGTCTCTTGTATTTTGGAATGCTTTTCCGTCTATGGAAAAGTGTGGCTGGAGCTGGAGCATCAAGAAATAGTCTCCGAGGAAAGAAACGTGTGACAAGGATGGTCGTCGTCGTCGTTGGAGTTTTTGCAGTATGTTGGCTCCCAATTCAAGTCGTCCTCGTGCTAAAATCCCTTGACCTTTATGACATCAATGATATCACTGTCGCAATTCAAATCACTGCTCATGTCCTTGGCTACATGAACTCTTGTGTCAATCCTATTTTGTATGCTTTTCTTTCAGAAAATTTTCGTAAAGCATTTCGTAAAGTAATTCAATGTCGAGTTCAATTTAGAGGAGGCGGTGGTGTTGGTACTCAAAGTACAAGGATTGGTGGTCATCGACATGATGGTGGGGGTAACAATGGAGCCAATTTTAATGCAGGGGCTATCAAGGAAACTGCACTTCTTACTACTCATTGCGAGAATGGGCGTAACATTGGTCATGCCACGAATCTAGTCAATCAAGGAGATTATAATGAGGATAGTGATATTTTGTAATCATGTCATGCCAAAAAACATCAGGCAGGACCAAAAAATGACTAAAATTCTTAACGCTGATGAAAACTGTACCTAATGCTATGCAAAATGCAAAAATTCATATTTATTTTTGAAAAGGAAATTATCTTGCTAAATTATAAGTATTAACGTTACCTGCATAATTAACTCGTAAGTGTGTTTAACTCATATCCATTTTATTATTACTATATACATGTTATGTTATTAGAGTTAATTAAATTAGTTTACTTGTAATTTGAGAAGACCCAAAGGGTAGGCAAAAAGTATGGGACAGGTAATGGCATTGATAAAATAAGGTGCTAATTTGTGAATATTGAATATTTCCTGTAAATAAATCAGTTTTATTTGTAATAAAAAATATTCATAAGTTCAACACAGTTTAACCAATTATTTCTTATTGTAATTTTAATGTAGAGAAATTATCAGATGCTTTTGCCCGTTTCTTAGCTGATAATGAGAAAATTGACTGCAAGTAAAACAGAAGTTTCCCCAATAAAGATGTACATTTCCTTATTCAACTTTCCAAACACACCAAACCGAAATGCCAAGGATGGGCATGATTTCACTAGCATTGAACTGTACCGGTGGTCCTTAGAAATCCTCTTAAGAAATGCAAGGCTTGAGCCAGCAAAGACCCAAGACATTTTGACACATGTCGTGTAATAAATAAGAGCGTTACAGACTAATATAAAGAAAAATATGGCATGAAAATACATTCCACCCACCAATTGATTTACAAATCCTTTGAATATAAACACAAATAGGATTATTATGACTCCGACATGCCCAGGCATAAAATAAATCGACAAGTAATTTTCCATTGATGTTTGCATCAGTTGAAAACAACGGTAGATGTGAATTAGCTCGGCCGAAAAATTATTATACCTGTAATTTAAAAATTGTCTAGTTTGGGCCGATTTAAATAAATTGAACAGGGATTTTTCATTTTCCTTACTCAAAATTTTTCAAGAATTTTCCTCCCAGAAGCCAAAAAGGAACAATATTAATAAAAATGAGCTGAAACGCTGATGTGGTCAGCACAATTGTCCAACCTTGAAAAATGGCCAAGGATAATGGAAAAATGAAATTTGTAGACGAATCGCATAAATATGGGTGAAACAAAGAGGAATAGAAACTAAAAGTGCATCCGTCAATCAATCCTATGAATCCCAACAGGAACGGGTTAATCAAATCCATGCTCGATAGTAAAATTGTAATTGCTTCCATAATGAGCATTCCTTTTCGGTCTATTTTGGCATTGTGGCTTGCTAAACACAAAAAAGTAAAAACTAGGCCTACCCAGTCAAAAATTTAGAGCGATTGACTTACTCTCTAACCACTGGAATAATTCGATAAACGCATTTGTTGAAATTGCACATGGATTTCCATTACCAGTTCGAACAGCCTCGTTGAAAAAGAGAGCAAGACCCATCATTGCTAAAACAACAAATTGAAAAATACTAACAACACTGTTGTAGCTCATCCCATTATTATGAATTTCTAGTATCCAACTGATTCCAACTAAAAGTGACGAGAGCAACAAAACACAGAGTGATAAAATCCAACGAAATTTTGTAAACTTTTTATTTGAGAACTTTAATCGAGAATTTGAAGTGTCCCAATAATATTTTGAAGTCCCAGTCCAAAAAGCAAAGTTAACTGAATATCTCACAGCCTTTAGCATTAGTTTGGAAAACATTTTAACTGAGTTGGTCAGGTAAAACTTTGTCAAGGCTTTTCAAGACACTGACTGTTTTTGAGAACACTCGATAGGAAAATTGGAAGTTAAAATACTATAATTAAAGTCAAATCAAATATTGACAAGGGATTTTATTGGACGTTCGATCTTTTAATTAAGCTGGCTGGAATCGACTAGATAGTTGATGTTTGGTAAGTAGAATAAAGTTCAATACCAATACCAGTAATTAAATCAAATTATACACCCAGTTCAAGTTGCAAAGCATTTAATCGCCGCAGACAGAACTTCGTGTTTTGTACAACCCAATGTATATGAAACCCAGTCTAAAAATTTAGGGGTTAATAAAATTATTAGCCTCGTCTCTTTATCTTCATCATATGATTTCCGAAGTATATTTTACCTGCACCTAACTGTTTTCATTTTAGTATAAAAAGTTAAAATCTCAGTAGTCGTGTTCGTTCACAAAAAATAATGAATTACAATCATTTTCAGGATTAAACAACCCAATTTAATGCATTGAATTGAACTAAATACTTTTTCTTTAGAAATCGACTCGACTCTTCCCAGCTCTGAAATCTCCAAC
>WJEZ01000893.1:0-21802 GCA_009869925.1 Thalassaphorura encarpata
TTAGGTTAGGTTAGAAATAAAAATGTAGACTTGGGTTAGGTTAACCTAACCCAAGTAACCCTAACCCTACATTTATATTTCGAACCTAACCTAAGTCTACATTTACGTTTCTAACCTAACTCAAATCTACATCTTTATTTCTAACCTAACCCAAGTCTATATTTATATTTCTAACCTAACCCAAGTCTACATTTTTATTTCTAACCTAACCCAAGTCTATATTTATATTTCTAACCTAACCCAAGTCTACATTTTTATTTCTAACCTAACCCAAGTCTACATTTTTATTTCTAACCTAACCCAAGTCTACATTTCTATTTCTAAGATCCATCTTTTCTGTGCTTCGTTGTTTCACTCATTCTTATTGCACCCAGTTTAATCATATCGTGTCAAGCACTCCCTGTAGTCATCCTAGTTTTTTAATCTCAAAATCTAAAAGCTGTAACTAATGATTAATTAGGTTTAAACTAATTTGAAATTTTTATTTGGAAACTAAAAATAAAATTCGAATAATTAATCTGCCTAGCCTAAATTGATTTTGTATAGTTAGGTTGCTTAAGTAGATGGACGTCAGAAGTTAAATCTAATTAATACTTTAATATTATTTTTTTTTATCTTACATTCAATTATTCTAGAATTCAGCAAATTGACAAGAGTGTGTCTCCACTGGATTTTATCACAGCAGTTTTCGCACGAAAAGATAAACCATTATCTGTTTCATTCAAGAATTCCGCAATGGTTATATTGGCAATTAAAATTCCAACTGCATACAGCCTGATTTCAATTCAATTTTATTACGGGAAATGCAAAATCTAACGAGCCAAAAATTATGTTCTGGACTTGGAATAGCAACTTGCAACCCAATGCTTGTTTACTTAGGCATACGAAAATGCCAGAGCACCAAAAGCATTAGCATTGCGGAATGGGACCAGACATAAACTTTTATTTATATGAAGAATTGTTGACCATACTTCTACTTCGAATGTAAACATATAAAACAACCCACCACCAACCAACACTTTCCACGTACTATGTTAGGACGGGTCACAGTCTCGAGTCCAGTTTTCATTTTAATCTCGTCCACTAGCTATTTTTATTTTTCGTCATTCTTTGCAGGGAAAATTCCTGTTTGTACATTTGTTGAACAGCCTCAGCAATTGACCGGCTTGACCATGGATCTCCAAGATAAAGACGAAGATAATCTCACAATTCATGGAAAATTTCCAGTCAGTTGGCTCATGGAAATTTGCAAAAAGAAGCATATTTCTCCAGAATTCTCGGCTGAAGAAAGACTTGATGTTGAGGGTTTTGAAGTGACATGTAACAATTCCAGTTCATGAAGGAATTGATAAGCCTTTGACAGGTAAATTCTTTGCTCCTTCTTTTTGTCATTTTCATGATTTAATTTCTTTATATTATAGTTAGCTGTTCTGGACGGAGCAAAAAGTTAGCTAAGCATCGCTGTGCGATCGCAATGATGGATTTGATGGGAATAGAAAAGTCTAGTTTGCTTTCTTTGCGTGATGGGAAAACGAGATGCCGGGAACCACCTTTAACACCTAAGCCGGCCGCACCAAAAGACAAAAAAATAGAATACACCAGATACTTGAATGAATTTTGTTCCAGATACGCATTGGATTTACCCAGCTATGAGGTAGAATTTAATCATTTAAAATTATGTATTTAAAATTTGTCTTGAAACAGGTGATTAGCGGAAATGGAAGCCGTCAGGGTTCATCGTCGATCAGAATGTCTTGTAGTGTCGAAATCGAAATTGGAAATGACGTGAAGACTTTCACCATCGAAGAGAGTCACTACGAAAAGCAAAGTGCAATCAAAAGAATTTTGGCTCGCCATATGTTTGAAAAATTGTTAATTCATTACAAGGAATCTGTGATGATTCGTATGAACGATATTGAGAAGAAAATTCTTCAAAATGCATTGGAAGAACAAAGAGGAAGAGGATGAGCTCGCTGGAAAATTCCCAGTTTTCAAAGTCACCGAAGAAAGCGAAGAGGTCGAAAAAGACGAGGAGAAAGTCGACCAAAATGTCTCTGCTACTAACAATGGAGGACTCATCAACAAGTTTCTTCGCTTTTTTTGGTCAAAATAACACGACAGGCCAATTCTATTTAAAGTTAAAATACTTGGCGG
The DNA here is from genome assembly GCA_009869925.1 of Thalassaphorura encarpata. NCBI lineage: Eukaryota > Metazoa > Arthropoda > Collembola > Poduromorpha > Onychiuridae > Thalassaphorura > Thalassaphorura encarpata. Next base: position 2,155 of record WJEZ01000893.1, read on the forward strand.
CGAATAAAAAAATGAATAAAACAACCAACACTCAAATTTCATTCCGTTTTACTTTATTACTGTTTTTCTGACGTTGTTGTTGTCGTTTTGCCAAAGCATTGGATTTGCATACATCATTTAACTTTTAGACACAACAGCACGTAATGCGTAATAAATCATAATTCATCATCACATGTCACACGTACAACGTACAATTCAATTTTCATTAGTAGTAGTGCAGTACATCAAACTTCTAGAGATTTTGTACATTGTACATTTTAAATAAATGAAGCAGCAAACAAAATCAAATGGCATCATCAGGGTCAAAATCGCTAGCTAACCAATCTTAATCTAATTAATCTAACTACCTTATAACCTAATTTATATTTTATACAATAAATGAGCATTTTCACTTTCTGAGTGTCACAGCGCTTTGCTTGGGGGAGTCACTCTTTTTATATTTATATTAATACATATATATCTAATTTTACTATATGTTTATGTTAATTCATAGAATTACAACTAGGGTTTAACATATGTACATTAACATGAATGACACGATTGACCATGAAGTGGGGCGGGTCGCACCCCACTTCGAAATGTAAAAGCTAGCTGCGTTTAATTAAGTAGATAAAAAGTAGACAAAAGCAAGCAATCAGCTCAACATTCAAATATTTTACACACTCAGCCACGGCCAGCAGTAATTAGACATTGCACTTTTACATAAGGACGCCATACTGTTTTTTGTCTTAATTAAAGAGCCGAAGCCTTAAATAATTAATAATAACATATATTTTTACAATAATAACTCTGTGCAGAAATATTTATACACGTACCATAAACGGTCGGACAGGGAAAGGAGAAGCTGTGAACTATTTTAGTTTTACTACTAATTACTTTAAATAAATAATAGACTCTTCTGTTAAACTAAGGATAAAATTTCTACAAAAATTAGAGAGAAAAAGGTTTAAAAACAAGAGAAACGTTTTCCTTTGAGTGAGACGGGTGGGCCGGTGCTACCATATTACACTAAATCTGAACTGAACCATAAATTAAATTAATTAATTATCTGAAATATTATTCTGAATATGTGAGATCTTTTTCTGTTCTGCCATAAGCTGTGAACTATTTTAGTTTTACTACTAATTACTTTAAATAAATAATAGACTCTTCTGTTAAACTACGGATAAAATTTCTACAAAAATTAGAGAGAAAAAGGTTTAAAAACAAGAGAGACATTTTCTTTTGTGTGAGACGGGTGGGCCGGTGCGGTGCTACCATATTACACTAAATCTGAACTGAACCATAAATAAAATTAATTAATTATCTGAAATAATATTCTGAATATGTGAGATCTTTTTCTGTTCTGCCATATAAAAATAAATCTGCATGTACGTAATATCATTTCATTAATATGTGCATCGTTCGCTACTGGAGGTAAAACTGTCAGGGTATATATCTGGTGGTTCAAAACTTAAACTGTAAATATTTATAAGATTGTGTTTACAGGGATATAAATAAGTTTAGCGAGCGAAGTATGTTTATCGTCTTAAAATTATTGAACAAAATGATAAAAGTAATTAATTAATTATTAAATAATATGATACTGGAGGTAAAACTGTCAGGGTATAATTCTGGTGGTTCAAAACTTAAACTGTAAATATTTATAAGATTGAGTTTACAGGGATATAAATAAGTTTAGCGAGCGAAGTATATTTATCGTCTTAAAATTATTGAACGAAATGATAAAAGGAATTAATTAATTATTAAATAATATGCATTTGATTATATATTAAGTATAAAAATTCTTCTTATATGTTTATGTATGACACTTATTGGCACGATTGTCTTGTTCGTCACACTATGATTTCTCGAATGACCCTTCTATTCCTCGAGTTGGGAGTCGAGTACCCACTTTCCAATGACTCTTCAAATGACATGGTCATTTGTTGGGTTCGATTTGAGGGGTCATCATGGGGATGAGAATGGGAATGGGAATGGGGATGGGATGTCTCTACGTAAGGGTCAGGTAACCCGCTTAGCTCATGGTACGGTGAATGATCACCTATTCAAAAAATAATCAAATATTAATAAACTTCCGTTCATTCTTAATTTTTTAATAATTTTTTCTTACCAATGAGATCCAGTCTTCTCTTAGGCTTAGGGATTGCCCCGTAAGGGTCTGTGACGTAGTGATTTCGACTCTCGTAAGGAACGTACTCCTCATGACTTGGAGCATATGACTGCTCATAGTTCATTCGTTGATGTTGTTGTTGTTGGAGCTGAAGTGCTTGCTCTTGTTGTTGCTGATGTTGTTGGGGGTCACCTCCATTAGGAAACATTTGCAACTTTCCATAGGGAATCTTGGGAGTCTACTGAACCGCCATTGTTGGAATTAGAGTAACTGTTTTGATCAATGTAAGGGATATCTGGAAAAATTAATTAATGCAACGTTATTTTTTAACTTTAAAATACTGTTAAAAGACAGTTAAAAATTCAAATTGAACTTACTTCCATTTCCATTGGGTGCATGACCATTGTAAGTAATGTAGCCATTTTGCGCAGAGAAATTTTTCATTGTGTCATCAATAATGTCCATTGAACGCTCTAGCCCTTTGTTTTCCATTCCATTTGTGTAATAAGGTGGTGGAACGACTTGACTTTGATGACCTCGCCCAGTTTCATAGTCCTTCTTTACAACTTTCTTTTTACGACAACAGCAGAAAATTAAAATCAAACTCAGGCATAGGAGAAGCACAACACCAGATACGACTCCAGCAATGACATAATGCACACGAATTCCAACTGGAGCTGCAGCTGGTACATCATTCACTAAAAAAATAATAAATATTAGTTTTCGACCCAAATAGAATAAACCTTTTAAAAAATGTACCTAATAAAGCATCAACAACTCTTCCGCAAGTATCTTCATTGTCAACACAAAGGCTGACGCGAACGGTTTCAATTCCCTCTGGGTTTTGAATCGAGTGACGGAATGTGTCCGAGTCAAGACGAAGCATCGTGTGTCTCCAAACACCATCCAAATTTTGAACTTCCACCTGAATTAGAGTAAAAAAAAATTATTTCATTGCTCAAGAATTTCAAAAATAATTCGATCTTACTTTTGCTTTGAACAACATGTAAGAAACAGCATTGAAGACTAATGTTCCTGATTTTGGCTCATATTTCACATCCAGGGGCTCAGGGATTTTATGAAGGTCAATTTTTGTCATCACCTTAATATTGGGTGAATATTCACTTTCTCCACGGGAATTGTATGCTTTGATCTGCAAAATTAAAATTAATTAGTCTGGAAATTCATTTAAACGTAAGTTTTTTTTATCTTACTCGGAAAACGTAAAGTGTTTGTTGCTCCAATCCAGTCACATTGCAAGGGTTGTTCATTTGACAGTCATAATCCACTGGTTTCAAATTATTTTCTGAGTAATAACTGATTTGATACTTTGTGTTATCATAACCTCCATTGAACCCTGGTTCGTATTTGAGTAAAACGGATGTCATTTACAGTAGCTCCAATTTCCAAGTACAGTGGAGCAGATGGACGTCCACGCTCTTGGAGAAGAATATTTCCTGACGAGTTTCCCATTTGATTCGTGGCTTTGCAATTATATTCCCCATAATGCTCTTGTTTGACTCCTTTGACAATGAGGGTTGAGACATATACATCGTTGGCTAAAAGTGTTACGTTTGTTTCAAAATGTCTCGCGTCCATACTGAGCATGATGGAATTAAATGACCATTCAAATTCTGGGCGTGGGAATGCTTGAACTTTGCACGGAATTGCTGCCGTATCACCCAAGTCAAATGCGGCCTTCTCAACTTCAGTTTTATGTTGGAAAATTGGCTTATCTACAAATTTAAATATAGGATTTATAAATTCATGCCGATACTTTCAAAACTATTTAATATATTCTTACGTTGAACACGAAGATACATGTGAGACTCCTCCTTTTTGACTTCATTCTCAAAGACACAAGCGTAGTAGCCGCGATCCTCTGCTGAAATCGTGTCACGAGCTTCACTGCTAAAGTACAAAGTGCTTTGAACTGTGATTGCACGATTAGGACCCAAAACATCTTCTGTGACGACTCTATACAGAGAATTGCTTCCAAGTGTCGTGTCAATAGCAGTTCCGTCCTTTACCCATGAAATATTCGGCCTTGGTTTTCCAGTCGCAGAGCACATGACGCTGAAATTGCTATCGCCCGTCCTTCGAATGACTTGTGGTTGTAAAGATGAGACAAAACTAGGGGCTTGGTACACTTTCAGTTCAACTGATGCTGGAGTTCCAATTCCGACATTGTTGTTTGGTTGACAAAAATAAATTCCTTCTGTTGAAACTTTAGCTGAAGCAATGTTAAGTTGAGCACCGACTGCAATCGTTGCATCCGTTCCTTCCTTCCACCAGCGGAATTGAGTAGATGGCCAACCTGGAGGATCAGCTGAGCATGTAAGTGTGACCCCTGACCCTTCAACTACGGAAGGTTGTGCTGGTTCAATCGAAGCTTTTCCAGGTGCATGTTTAATCAGGAGCACAACAGATGCATTTCCACTTCTTTCATATCCAGTTGTATCTCCAGTTGGATTGATAATATTACGGGCTCGACAAATATAAGTTCCAACGTTGGCTGCTCCAGCTCGTTCAATTCGCAAAAGGTCACCAGATTGTCGGAAATTCGGGTCATCTTTCTTGATCCATTCAATTGATGATGGACGAGGATTTGAAGTCACGTTACATTTAATCCAAACATTGTCCCCTTCTTCATATTCTTTTCTTGGAATCACGGAAACGATCGGAGCAAATAAAATGTCAAGGGTCAAATCCGCTTCCCCTGATTGTCCTAATCCATTATCAGCTTGACAGACATAAGTTCCGGCATCCTGCGGGGATCAATAAATGAAGCAAATTAGCATAAATAGTTAGAAATAAGACCACAAAGGCTAATTGTATTTCCGCCCAGCCCGAGCGCATACCTGAAGCGTTGTTCGTGGAATCGTGTAATGAAACGTCGTTTCACTGAATTTTCCATTGCGCGTCCATCGAACGGAACTCACGGCTGGTTTAGAGTCCACATTACAACTCAATTTAGCTGGACTTCCTTTTTCAACTCGGAGTGGATTCTCAGGGCCAACTTTGACTCGTGGAAAGTCTAAATTTAAAAGGTTGTAAAATAAGATTGAGCTTTTGTGATCTGTTCATGAATTCCATTGTTCAAGACTGGGTACAATAGAATACAGTACATACATCACATCACACACATCAAAATTTACGACTTACAATTCACGTTGAGCGTCACAGCCGTTTCCAGTTTTACACCATCCCCGAGTGCCCTGTTCCAAACTATGCCTGAAATGAGTAAAAAGAACTGTTTAATATATTTAATACCTTATAATACAATATAGTAATGAATAATGTAGTAACAATTTAGTTGTGCAAAATTTCCTAATGTGACGATTTAAGGTGCATCTTAAAGTAAATCGTTGATGACAATGCGGACGTTGAAGCTTATGAGTTTCGTGAGTCTTGAGGTGAGCATATCCCTTTTTGATGGTATTTGCTTTATAATTACAATTAATTATGGTACACTTAAAAGTGCTGGATTTTGTGTGTAAATATAATTTGTGTCCGGCAAGGTTTTGAGCAGAGGTATATTTTTTATTGCACTGTGGACATACGAATCTTTGTCCAGCACTGAATCTATCGCGGAACTAAAGTTGTCCATGTTTAGTGATAAACAAACAGACAAACTGATTAGAAATAATGCAACCTCCCGCGCGTATAAACCTTGGCAATAATGGGGAAACATGAAATGAAAAAAAAAAGACTTACAACGATACTCTGTTCCATCATCATCTCTCACTGGAGTCACGGATAGAATGGCTGACGTGGGATTTTTCCTTGAACCTCCATTTTTTAGAATCGAGTCCAAAGGATAATTCATTCCATTTCGATACCATTTTATGAGTGGGTCTGGACTTCCTCCGTAGCTTGAACAAGTCAAATCAAGGGAACGACCTTCTGTGGCTGTTGGTTCACTTGGGGTCACTTTAGGTGGTCCAGGTGGAAGGAGAACTGTCAATTGAGATGTCTTTGAATGCAATTCTTGTCCAGAACCACTTTCCTTGATTCGACATTCAAATTTTCCATTGTCACGATCATAAGTTGCGTTATGGATTTTCAGGTCGTAACGTCCTTCTGCAGGTCGATAGTCAATTCTGTAGGAACAACAAAAAATATTTTAAAATATAGGATTTTAAGACATTTTCCTTTCTTTTCCAGTACATTAAATCTGGAAGACTGTAGAAATAATCTCACACGACCAAATTTGCAGCATTTCATTGTTCAATAAAAACAAAGGGAATGGCGACTAAACCAAATGAGATATCACCCCTCATCTTAAGTACGCATTTAAAACCAAAATAAACTCACGACAGTATCAGTTAACTTTTCGCTTTTAGTTTTAAAGTAAACACTTGATTTAAGTCAATGCCTATGCGTGCCTCAGACTATCTTCCATCATAAACTGTCTCCCTTCTTCGTCGTTCTTTCCCCCTTGACACCATAATCTCCTTCTAATCTTTCTCATTTTCACATTAAAATCCCACCAGTACGTCTTCCCATATAAAGTCAGACGCACCATAGGAGAGAAATGGACATGGAGAGACAGGAAGGAAGGAAAGGAAAGATTTTCCATGTCATTTACCATTTCATCTCTTTAATCCTTTCCCTATTCCCTTAACCATAGTCGGAGTCAAATATTTATAAACAAGTACAGGGTATAGAAGTCCGCGCCCAAATCCTATTACTATTTACCCTATTCAGCATAACTTTTGCAATTCATATTGCTGCAAGCTGCAGGTAAATGTAATCAGTCACCCTGTCCATGTGTCTGTTTACATTAGTGCGAGGATAGATTAAACAATGAGCCACACCCATGGTTTAATGCTCAAAAACTAAAGACGCTATCTCATTCCTCATCATTTCCATCTTCTCCTTCATTTAACTTAATCATAGGATCAAATAAAATTAGTTTTATGATAGGGCTTGCCAAATTTAATACTTACAACTGCCTCAGGCTTTGCGCATGCGTATGACCAGCTAAAAATGAAATAAAACTGTGTTCCGTGCTTGCGTGCGTGCTTAGCACCTCAATCACAAATAAAAAAGTTTTTTCTTCTATATTAGGCATGAGAATTGTAATTGTATTTAAAAATAAATGAAATTGGATGGACACCTGAGTCACAGGTGAGAATAATTGACATTCAAGACACGGTTGAATGAGAAAAGTCAAGTCGTCAATTGAATTCAATACTATGCTACGCTACGTGTATTTATTTACAACACCATCACTCAGGGTTGGCCATTGCATGCATGCATTTAAATTTAAAAATCTATTCAATTATTCAACTCCTCATCCCGACTATGTTCTGTTCACAATGTTTATGTATTTAGTATTCATGGTAGGAGATGTCACGCGAGAAATGAATCGAGGGTCTTCGAAGAAGAAAGTCCAGAAGGTTAGCTTTAGCTTGATGGACAAATTTTTGACACTTGGTCAAATCATTGGTTCTTCTTCTTGACTATTTGTTTGTTTTATTTTTTTTGATAATGATGAGAGAATGACTTACACATAATTTTGCTCCAAGGGTGTTTCTCCACTGGCAACAATGTCTTTGTCCTTTGAATTAGACCTGGACCAGTAAAGAGTCTCACGACCCCGACTGATGAGATGAGGGCCGAAACGACATTCTAGGCTTACATTTTCTCCCTCAGCAACATCACGCATGTCATCCCCAGACACAGTCACCACAGTTGAAGCCAGTAGGGCCAAAACTATAAAGAAACAAATANTTACATTTTCTCCCTCAGCAACATCACGCATGTCATCCCCAGACACAGTCACCACAGTTGAAGCCAGTAGGGCCAAAACTATAAAGAAACAAATAGAAAAACATGATTAATTTGGTTTTTTACCTAGAAGCTTCGCTCAGCTCAGCTCACACTTCATAAAATTCCAGCTATTCATTGGCAGCGCAGTAAATAAAATAAATTCAGCTAGCCGCTCCTTCTCTTATGTCACCCGTTTTCTTTGACGACTACTTTTTCGAAGGTAGTTTTAAATTTGCTCGCATCCCTGAACAAGGAAAGGCATAAGGCTTGCAGCAGCAGCAGCAAAGGATTTATTTCTGCATGGATGGAATCGGGAGGCAGCCGACATTGGGACTGAATGAAATTATGATTTCATTTTAATGCCAAAGAAAAACTCTCCTGAGTTCATATTTTATTATTTTGAATTGTCATCATCATCCTGTCCCTGACTCGGGAGTCCCCATCAGATTCAATTGAAAAGAAAGGGGGTATTTAAAATGTATTACTGAAGTTTCCTTCCCCATTCCCTTCATTCGTTCAAGACAGAAGAGAAGAAAGACATGACGTGTAATGAAATGTTCTCGTAATGCATTTAAGGAATCAATCCGTGCGTTATGATCATGGGAATTGCCTGCCACTGCTGCATTAGAGCCCCTTGTACGGTAAGGCTTTGCACTGCGTTGCAGCGTAATGACCATGTTCAGTCGGAGTCTCAATAGCTTATGGGGTATTCAAACTCAGTCACCGTGAGCTAATCAAGAGTTTCAGAGGAACAGACGAGCAGGGCAACCAATGATGAAGATTTCAGAACAGAAATAGAACGAATGTCTAACCAGGGGTAAATTTTTACATGGAAGAAATTTTGGCAAGATTTAGCATGTAAAAATTGTGTCAAGCGAGCATAGTGCGTCAAACGGTCAGAGAATTTTGACCCTTCCTTGAGCCAATAACACTTAAATCTGACATTTGTCGTTTGTCGGTTAGGACAGAAATAGGATAGGTTAGGTCCACCCAATCCTCAACCTTAGCCAAAGCCAGTATTATTTGTGTTTGTCATCCACTCTTCACATATAAAGAATCGACATGGAGAATCGGGTGAAGTTGAAGCACCCAACCATTGCAATTTCACTTTTTTCGTTCTTTCTTTGCTCTGCTTTTGTTGGAACCACCAAGAAAACGAAAAAAGAAATGATGAGGAGTTGCTGAGTTGGCAAAATGTTAAAGTAGAAAACTAGGAAGGTGCCTGCCTGGGCTGCCTGTAAACTGCCGGTCATCAAAAGACCTCATCATTTCTTTTTACCGGCTTTCGTTATGGCAAGACCAGGAACACACCCTTCCCTCTATTCATTCTAAACATTGACCCCATCCATCGTAACGTAAAGGAAGAAAAAAACATTCACGTCTATGCATAAGGCGAAAGTGGTCGGCAGTCCATGCCTTGGCATTGTTAAGTTGTAAAGTTTCCTTGAATAATACAGGGACAGAAAACGAAAAACACCCAATACAATTCATTATTCTTCCAACTTTTTATGAACCGCTCAGCTCATTTGAAAAAATAAAACATAATAAAAATCAGAATAATATAATGATTTCGTCCGGGGTTCCGTCCGATCCCACGCTCAAGCTCAAACTCAAATTCTGAACCTGACTCAAGTGGGCCAATTTCACGCATACGAATTTCATTGCATGTGCACATATGCTTCAACTTATCTTTTTTTAAATCTAGGCTTTTAATCTCACGAAATCTCAAAATCCCGCTAGGCCAGTAGAAATTATGTGAATATGCTGTTTATTCCTCCAAGCATAATTAGCACATTCTTCTCACCCAAGATAATAACCTCATTTGTCTTCTTATTTTAATCTCCCGACACCCCGTCCATCATGGGTTGACACTTGGATTGATAAGATTTTGAGTAAGAAAATTTCCTCATTTTTCAAAAATTAATTCTTAAACACGCAATACAGGCTACGTTTCTGAAATAGTAGCAAACAACCGGGACTAATCTTACCCTAATGCAATAATACGTGCGTTCCTCGGAGCCAAGTATTAATGAGAATTGCATGACTCAATATGTCAAGGAATTTGGAAGCTCTTTTGTCTGTCAACGCCAACGCTCAACCCAGGCTGGCTCCGGGCATTCTAATTCTAACGACACTTCTTTTATGAAATCATCCGTAGCCCTAGTCTTAAGTTCTTTGCTATGAACTTTCTATTATTATCGCTACCGTACTACCAGAAGTTCCTAGAGACTCCTTCCAGCTAAGCATTGATATTGTTGTGGCTGCCCAGAATTCGACAACTTTTTTAAAGATGGAATTAAAAAATGAAATGTAACATGCCTTGGCTTTATTACCAATTTGATTCGCCTGTCAAAAAAGTCGTGGGGACTTTGCTACTCCCATAATACTCATTCACTTGGAATCCCTTAACCCAATTAAAGGACAAGAGTACAGGATACGTCATATTTTTGAACCCCTTTCTTACTTTTTATGAACTAGAAAATCCCTTCTTTAGATTTGAACAAAATTACCTGAATGAAACGAAACTTGAATTATTGCTTTGCTTTAAAAAATAGACTAGACTCTCCCACATATGCTCCAGCTACATAAATTCTATTATTGTAGCTGTGGCTGTTAAGACTTTTTCTGACGGCTGACGCTTCTCGCTTTTAAGCCACATTGTCCAAAATTTAATTCCTTATCCAGCTTTGCTTTTGCTCTTGGGACCTTCTTACACATCTAAAATCCTTTTTTCCTTTACTTCCTACGCAATCGCGCATTGAAAATGAGTGCGTCAGGCGCATCTGAGTGGAAAGTAAGAATCTATTGTAGTCACATTGGATGGATGGATGGATGGATGAACGGGCCTAGGCCTGGGCTTAAGACTGGCTTGTCCCATTGTTGCATGCTCTGGAGGAATAAAGCAGTAGAAAAAAATGAAGAACGAAAAAACACATCAAGGAAGAAAAGAGATGAGATACGACAACGACTTTCGGAGGATTAGCTTCTATTCATTCCGGTTCCTGATGTCCAGTCTAAAACTTGATTGCATTTTTTTACGGCAGTTCAGTTCAGTAGGACATAGAAAAAAACTTAGCCAGCCAGATTCATTTTCGGAGTGACCTTGAGTCAATCAACGAGGAAAAAGGAAAAGACGAGGTCAAATTTATTTTCGGAAGGTAAGGCATAGATGGTTTTCTTTCACTCCCAAAATTCATTTTCTGACCCATCCAGATCCAACTAAACATCTGTCAGAGTTGGAAGTGATTTAGAGTTGCGTGTGCCCTGAGCTAGAGACTCGTTTCCAAATTTGAAAACCTAATCACGACTTTGTCCGTCCGTCCGAGTTGGAGTTCAAGTTGACTCCCTTTTTCCTTACAATTATTTTAACCCAAAGATACTCGTATAAGAAGAAATACCCGCTTAATTCTATATCTAAGAGTTAGCACCCAAATAACATGCTGTTCTACCCTGTTGGAATTGGGAAACAATCTCCCATCTCATTGCTCTTCTTAGGGGCAAGGGCAAGTACCTGTACCTGTAACATAGGGTAGGGCCCTTAAAAAACTGGCATAGCATTAAAAAACCCGGTTCTTGGATGAATGGTTTGAGGAATTGGGATTGGGACGAGTTTTGTTTTGTTCTCTTGTGTGAGATAATTAAGAGTTGGGAAGAGACCCTTGAAATGGATCTGATAAGCAACCACCTCTCATACTAGAGTTGAGCGTTACATAGTTAGTTAGTTAGTCAGTCCGTTCGTTCGTCCAGTTATATTTCTTCTTCTTTTAAGAAAAACGTACAAATCACACCTGCCAAGTCCTTTTACACCTTCCCCTCTTGTTTCGACTTCGAGGAGCGTGGACTCCCAGGGAATTTTAATGCCCTCATTTCCTCTTCTCTCGCCTTACTTTTTTTTATCCATTGCTTAGCTTGGCTAACAATCATGGATGACTCAAATCTCAAATGTTGGGCACTTGCTTTACTTTTCCTAATAATAATGTACAAGTAATGTGTATAATTCACACGATGAGAATGCCCAGAAATCAAGAAACGATTTTTCAATACAAATACAAATTGAAATCGTCACCTAATTCAACATTCATTTTTGGATTGATAGGGAAACTTAAAATTAATGTCACATGAGGAAAAATAGGGAAAATTAAACTAAATTTCTTAGAAGTAACATCATTGTAAAGATTAATTCAAAATCCCACGTTTAAGGCCAACCAGCACCAGCTCAATGGATGACTCAAATCTCAAATGTTGGGCACTTGCTTTACTTTTCCTAATAATAATGTACAAGACTAGATAATTCACACGATGAGAATGCCCAGAAATGAAGAAACGATTTTTCAATACAAATACAAATTGAAATCGTCACCTAACTCAACATTCATTTTTGGATTGATGGGAAAACTTAAAATTAATGTCACATGAGGGAAAATGGGGAAATTAAATTTCTTAGGAATAACACCATTGTACATATTAATTCAAAATCCCACGTTTAAGGCCAACCACCAGCTTGAGAAAATTGAAGTGTTTGCTTTGCCTTTGCTACGGCGTAGAACGTAGAGGAGAAAATAAATAAAACACGAAGATGGATTCTATTCTGAGAGATTTAGAAAGTATAAAGCAATTATCCTGAAAGCCAACGGCTTGACCAAGGCATGGAGATTGAATTACTTGTGGGAATTGCTCCACTTGGCTGAGCTGACTTGCTAAAAACTATTCTATTCTCATTTTGCGGTCACGGTCAATGTCGCCCATTTCAAATAAACGAGTTTCTTGTGTTGCTGTGTCCGAAAATCCGTAAGGCCATAAACTAACTTGCTGGTCAAGTCGGGGGGTTCCGAGCCATTTGCTGCTCTCAGCCAGCCTACGTACGCTAAGCTAAGCTAAAGCCCATGGATTTATTTCCTAATCAGTGCAAATTACGACCTATCCTTACAATGGCCATGACGGACAGAGAGATTTACGTTGTGTAAGCAAGCAGCAGAGGAAATAAACAAAATACCGATTAAACTGGTCACTCTATCCATCGAAGAGCAAGAGCAAGGCTATTAATTTGTCAAATCGTTAATTAATTCCATAAAAGCTGAAACAGAGCAAAGCACCCTTCAACTTGACTTGACTCGCAAGTTTAATTCCATTACGTCCATTTAGGAACAAAATTCATCCAAACCAAACTTTGGCCATGCAATTGCAATAGCTTATCTAATGGGCACTTAATACTGAGGACTGAGGTTCCCCTGTCAGCTCTAATGGGAGCATAGCACGCAAAATCCATGCCCAAATTTTTGCCTGGAGTGAAGCGTAGATGAATACCGGCTTTGGCTTGACTCGAATATGTAAAATAACTTATGATGATGAATTAGGCAACCAGTAAAAGTGGAGACAATGAGCTGTTGCACAAGCGATGAGACTTTACTAACGAGATGCTAAAAACAAGTAGCGGGTGCGGCGCCTAGAAAAAATTAGACGGTTTGGTTTGTGGGCATTCTGTGCGCGCTATGCTAATTTATGCCAAGCTGTGTTATGCTATAAATTTGCAGAACATGGCATGCATGCAATGGAATTTTACACTTGAGAACAGCAGGGAAGACCCTTGCGGGCACCACATCGCAAATTGTACTCCAACTTGTCAATGACTTTAATTCCATTAGTTATGATTTTAACAGTAGTAACGATAAAATTTTGCTAATCATGCACCTAGGTCTTGGAGAACCAAACAACTAATTTTCTTGTTAAGAACTGCAATTGCAAAACCACAATCAAGAATTTTCCCACACAAATTCAAAAAGCAGTGAACAGTACGAGTACAGTAATCTCAATTAATTTTTAAACTTGTTCATGTTCACAATCAAATAATTCTTACATATGCTACGTAGTAGTAAATTAAGTTGGCCACAGTAGTTGCAGCAGTAAGTTCACCACACAACGCACAATTACCACTCATTCAAATTCAAGTTCATAAGCATAGTCAAGTGACTCATTCATTCTTACGTACAAAAGTTGTGGGCACATTAACCTGGATAATTATACGCATCAAAAGAACAATAATAAATAATGGTGCGGATTTGAATGGTGGGAACTACACTCAAATTGAAACCATTCCATTGCATTGCCTTGCCTATCCATTCAATTAATTCACGCACACATATTACAGACATAAGTAGTTGAACTTGAAACCTGAGATTCACGTACACGTAACAAGAGCGTAGTGGTGGCATCGTGAATACATCATATTATACAATTTGGTGTAAATAATCCCAATTAGAATTAGTCGTTGGCAGTCTGCTACTTGCCTGGGAACAGCGTTGCATTGTTTTTTTCAAATGCCCCTGCCCTGCACTATTACCTCAATCAAATGAAATGAGTACGAATGGATTGAAATTCTCATTGTAACATATATCTTGTTTTGGTTTAGCTTTTGGCCCCTGGAATTATCCGACTCAGCCTTAGTCTTGTCTAGCCTGAGCTAACCACTCATTTTTCCAACTCAGAATCAGATCTTCCAGCAACCAACGTATAATTCGACATGGAAATGAGCCGCCCGACATGATTTTAAATTGATACCAGACCAGTAGTCCGCATACTATACTTGATTTTTTAGATGGAGTCAATTTATTATAAAACAAAACCAAGGAGTAGGATCTCTGATTTTGGCATTCCTCCGAGTCCAGTTCAGTTCATCTTCGTCCGTCCGTCGAGATGATTCAAGAAGACGCAGACGAATGGGTGAAGAATGGAAAAACCGGTTAGCTCAATTAGTTTTTCGTGTATTAAAGACTTGATAGAGAATCTGAATCCGGTGCATATGCCCAGTCAAGAGTACTGGAAAACATTTCATTTCAAGTCAAGGGAACCTTAACACATGTGGCAGTAGTAGTAGTGTAGTTTCAGTTTCGCTCATCAAGAGAAAACAATTTATGATATTGACAGGTGATGAGTTAGATGAAACAACACGGCGACGACCCAAGGTGTGTGAGAAGTTCAAGGATTCAAAGGATCACAGGTGTGAGAGTAGATTCCTTTAATTACTTGCAAACGAGTTTAGGACAAAGAATCCATAAATTCTATAGCCCAAGCTTACATGTCAAATAATTTATTAACAAATGCATAAGTTAACCCAACGCAGTCCGAGAGTGCAAATTTTTCTACAAATTCGGAATCAGTGCCAATTGCCAATGAATATGAATGCGAAATTAATTTCGGAGGTTCTAGCCTAGCCTAGCTACACATTTCTCTTTCAGGACCAAAAACCATTAGCTCGCTCGGGAAGCACAGCACAGGAGCAGAGGAATGAGAAAAAATTGCTTGACTTCTCAACCAGAAAATCCTCCCAATTCACTAAATCACAATGAACTGTCTGACTAACTGAGGAGAGTTTTATTTTGTTGTTGAGAAAGAAAAAAACTGTTGCTCCTGTTCACACCTATAAACTAGGTACATAAATAAATCTACAGCACAGCAGCACTACGCAACCGCCCTTTTGTCCCTTGTCTCATTCTCATCTCACCTTAGATTTTTACAAATATATTTTTTTAGTTTTCTTTTGAGTCCTCATGTTGTCCCCACCCATTCCATCTATTTCATTCCTGCTGCTTTTGTACACATTGTCCCTTAGATGCATTTATTTGCATTTGCATTAACTTTTATTTATTTACTTTACACAGGTAGTGCGCATGCTTGGGTGCATGCATGCAAGCGGCAGTAGCTTTTTTATCCATTCTTGGTCTTCTTACTTCATCTCCATTCAATTTTTTATCTTCCTATTCCTACCAAACCAAGGCATCCAATTATGTTTTCTATACAAGCCAAGGAAGAAACAAGGTGTTTCTTCCGACAGGATCTTGGCTGGCCGGGGAATAAGAATGAGTCGACATTTTAACACAAACTTTCTTGATTGTCTGATTATGTTTTACTACGGATTTTTTGTGTGTGTTAGTTAGAGCCATCCTCCTCATTTCGAACAACCTATTATTAGCTGCTCTCCAACCAGAATCTTAAGAAATGAGGGAAAGTACTACAAAAAATCAAAAAACAAAGACGATGCCATAAGTCCTCCCCAAGGGGAACTTGTGGATGCTCATCTTATTGACATTTGTCATCCCCTCTGCCTTTTGTTTTCATTTGTCAACTACAGTGAATAGAATAAGATGTCCCATCTTGACTTTTTGACTATTGACATCTGACTTGGGAAAAAATATTGGATAAAATGAAGCAAGCACTTGTGTCTTGCTCCTGCTACCCGGGGCAATCCGAAGGTCGTGGAAGAACGACAGAATCACGGTAGAGTACGGTATGGCCGAATTACATTGAAAACAGATCTGTCATCTGTTGTTGTGTGTGTCCCACTCCCAGATCTCTTAACTAAGGAACTCTTGGGCCTTGTGCGTCAGGCAGTCAGTCAGTCATGGAAAAACTTTTGAAATTGAGTTACATGGATTTCTGTCATTGTCCACAGTGGCATGGCAGAAGACGTCTTGGATTTTCTAACCGTTCCGTTCCTTCTTTCTACCCTCTTCATTGTTAAAGGAAGGAAGGAAGGAACTGTTCACTCAAGCGGAGAAGAGTGCATTTAACAACTTTGCCTGTGAGAACCGGACTAGGACATACAGAAACAGAATGAGTACCAAGTGAGTCAGTCGAGTCTCTTCAACTACAGACAGCAATAGCAATGAAATACAATCCATGTGATGCGAAGTGTTGTGTTGCTATTGCCATTGCCGTTGCCAAGTCCAAAAGAGCTCTAAACACTTCGTTTCTCACTTGCAGCCTCATCGACTTACTTTACTTTGAGCAAAGCAAAGCTAAAGCATAAGAGGAGATACAATTTCAAAAACTCTTGTAAAAGGACAAATTTGCTCAATGGGATGGAAAAGTGGACAAATCACTGTAGATTGTCCAAATTCGAAATATACAGCTACTACACAAGTGTTTTTCACATTTGTACAGGAATTTCATTTCAAATCAGGATAAGAGCAATCCGAATCCTATTTATAAAATTCCCATCGCCCACGCCCGCACAGGAAGCAAAACTAAATCACAAATTCCTTAAATGTACGAAAAGAAAACTTTTGCCAATAAATGGCAATGCTACACTTGGCATGGCTTGACTCAAGTGGCAGTAGGCAATGCAATTTATTAAATCATCAACTTTCCATCGTGTCGTGCGACTGGGACTGACTACGCATTCATGGGCTTAACTCAAACTCCGAAGGTAGATTGATTGCCTTGATTAGATTAATCCTTCATACATTTTCTGTACGTGAGGTTACAAATATGGCCTTATGATCTTAGCTCTGAGGCTTGGGCCAGGCCAGACTTTCCCTGTCACTGTTACCATAATCCTCTTCATTAAACAACCCGACCGCCCATATCAGACCAACAGCAGCAGCACTTACACTATTAATGCTATTAATTCAAGATTTTGGCATGCGGGAGCAAGTTTACCATTTAATACTCAACGTATTATCTAGAACCTCCATGCCATGCCTTGCCATGGCTGGCAGTGCTTGTGCATGTCATGTCATGTCACTTTCGGATAAAATAATAAACCCAGAGAGTCGAGTTGCCGCCGCCGCCAACGCTTTGACTTTTGCACGCATTTCCTTGTGAACATTTTGCCATCGCGATCGCGTGCTTTCCTCAGAGACTAAGAATCAAGGAGCTTTGCTTTTGCTTTGGTTGGCCATTTTCATTTTCCTTTGATTTTGACTTTGATGAAGATTGTACTCAGCCAGCTTGGACGGGAAGTCAAATGCCCTGCCATTCAATGGAGGTGGGTGGCAACGACTGATTTGAACATTGGATGTAGAATCTGACTGTTCTATGTAGTGCCGAGTACATGTACATGCTTTAGACTAATTAAGGAGACGCTCGTTAATTCGGGAAAGGACTCATTTTAGTACTAGTCACGATTACCATTGGTCTGGTCGGGATCGGACGGCCAAATTTTGGACGGCCGATCCAAGTTGACCTGAATGAACGACTTGAAGCACAAAGATTGACTTAAAAGTCGCGTGCATGTTTCGTTTTTCTTCTCAAACCATATTCAAAATTGTAAATTTAATCAACTCACACTAGGGAATAAACAATTTTCACTCAAATTAATTGTCAAGCCGAGGGTGGAGTACGAGTACAGTAGAACGGGGGATGACGACAGGTTTATGAGCTACCCTACCATGCCAGACAGCCAATACTCGTGGGTTGACCATTGACACCAAATTCAGAAATCATAACTCTGCTGGGGGGGCAATGACGACGTTTAAGAAAATTTCTCTGAGGTCACCACCTGCCACAGACATGTCAAGAAAGGAAGATCGAAGAAAGTAAATTCTGCGTTGCGTTGGCGTAAATTATAAGCACGTAGCAATTAACTCCATTACAACAATTTCCCTTCCTTTTATTTTTTTAAGTTGGCGATTGGCGATGAATTGCGTGTAGATGACAGACATGAAATTGGAGCAGAGGTGCCAATTATAATTTCTGCACGACATGCCATGGCTTGGCTGGATCTAAGGGCCAAGCCAAGCCAATCATCTTAAATTTTGTCCATGAATCCTTGCTTGCATGCGTGGCGGACGCCATGCAATTATTACCTAATTCTACGATTCTAATCCCATTGCTGCGAAACCGCAAGACATTTGCAGCCCAGCTAGCATAATTTCGGGTAAGAAAGTTTCTTCCTAGCAATCCAATTGAATTCAGTCAACTCAACTTGACTGACCATAATAAGTAACCAGTTCACTTCCACTCCAGCTCAAATGATTACATTCCAGTGCCAGCGTTAAATGCCCAACGCCTGGTTTTTTACTAATCAAACTTGGAGAATCGCTCCAAGCGAGCTAAAAAGTGGTCTGCCTGCTTGCTGGAATGATAATCCCATGCAAACATGCACAAAGTGTCTTTAATGATGGGCAAGTATTTGTACCTTAGACATTCAGATATCCTTGTATGATCATGATAGCCCAGTAGGAGTCTTGGTTTTGGAATGGAAGGCAGAAAGCACTTTAACATTTCGGAAGTCAGTTCCTCTAGGCTAAAACTGAATTGATGAGGAAGAAGAAGCAGAAGTAGATAAAATGCTGTGTGCTAGATGCTTTACACCATATACAAATTGCTCCAAATCATACCACAACCATGTAGCTATTTTCTATTTCGCACCTGAGATTAGATGGAGACGTCCATTGATGAGCATAAAAAACACAAAATACCTTGGGCAGTAGCAATTCAAAATCAAAACCATAGGGAATTTCCTTCAAATTCACTCGCCCATGCCGAAAATGAAGGTAAAAGTGGACAACCATAGAATAGCATAGTCGAATCATTAGTTGCTTAGGCAGGCAGTAAATAGCAAATAGCAAACGCGTAGCATTGACCGCGGCCACGAACCGCAACCGCGACACAATGTCGTAAACCTCGTGCGGCCAAGCCAAGCAAATGACCACAACCAGTAATAGTTATGTATTTTCTTCCACAACAATCACAAATTCAAGGCAAATTGTCCAAACAAAATCATCTGAATATAAAACATTCAAGGCAGGCACGCATAAAAAATGCATGACATATATGTTCATTCAGATATTTACGTACAAAAGGAAATGAATAAAAATAATAAAAAAACACGCTCGTTTTCTTAATCCTTTCCTCACAATTTGTCATTACCGTGGCGCATTAAGCTTTTGATTACTTTTTGGGCCAATAGTTCTAATACTGGCCAGAAGGTGTTAAATACTTAAATTTAATTCTCTTCCCATGCACTGCACATCCTGC
>WJEZ01000894.1:0-21797 GCA_009869925.1 Thalassaphorura encarpata
CGAACTACCCACCTCATTTATGTATGCGATGTAATGTTTTGACTGAGGTTTTTATTTTCTTCCTGTGGAAATGCATCCCATTTACGGGAAGAAAGATTCTCTAGAGTCTCGTGGGTATGTAGCGCGTACGTTTCTTGTGTACTTATTGATATGCTTGAAAAGTCTTCGTCATGATGTATTATTTTGTGAGATGCAAAAATGCAAGACGACGAGGGTTGGGGGAAGAGAAGAATGAGAAATGATGCTGACTTAAGCTCTCTATTTGATACCTACCTTACGCTAGGCAGCACGGATACGAATATAAAATCTTAGCCAGGTTTTCCTCAAGCTGGCTGGCTGAGCTGGGAAATTTTTCTTATGCTTTGACTCAGAGTTACCCGCTTTTCTCAACTTTTCTTGCCCTATGCGTATTTTGCGTGAGAGAAAAGATAAGAAAGGTCGAAATTTTTTTTTTTACTTTCGTTGTGCTATTTCACTTGGTTTTTCAAAATGTACTGTAGTAGTGACGATGGGTGATGCAAATTGCGATGAGGAAGGGAAACAGAAGAAAATGAGGACAAGAATGGGTAAAAAATGGAAAATACTGATAATTTCACAGGTTCAAACTTCTCAGCCCTCTACCCGTACATTCAGTACTTGACGCGTGAGTTTACTCCACGTTATATGTCATACTATAAATATAAAATTAGATTTTGGTGGTAAGATAAGGGAGACACACTCGTCGGCAAGTATAGAGCGACTGCGACGTGTCCACACGCCCCTCCTACACATCTTCATTTTTCAATGTCACTGATCAAATCTCCATCTCCGCTGGTCAAGGTTGAATAATAATGTGACCATTCAAGCTGACTGAGAAAGGCTTGTAATAGACCTGTCGTTCGGCATAGTATAAAGAAGTGGAAGGAATATTTTATTCTCAGAGTATCAAAAGTTCATCTATAAAGATTTAGCAGTAGTGGACAATGGACTTTTGATGTGAGATGCGTTCGAGTTATTCATGAGCAATTTTTTTAAGAAAAAGGGTGCATACTTCACATAACCTTAGAATTCTCAAATAGTTATATTTTTATTCTTATTACAGAAATCTAGAGCGAATTTATAAATTTTCCGAAGCATTATTGAGAGTTTTTCGTACTTTGCAATGTTTTGAGACAAAAAGTAATTGAGTACAGTTTTTTGACCCCGGATTTGAGGGCATTTCACGAGTGAAGAAATTGATGATGGACACGACCATAGAGAACTAGATAATGTCAGGAAGAATTGAGACGTCGTCGTATTGTCTTTTGCCTCGAGGGAAAGTTGCTGATGACAGTATTTTTTTCTGACATGATTGCAGATCCGCCACAAATCGTGGAGAAGCCGAAAGATCAAAGAGTGCGAGTTGGGTCGATTGGAACGTTTTATTGTCGAGTGACAGGTGATCCACCCCCTCAGGTCCATTGGAGGAAAAATGGAAAAAAGTTGACGAGCGTTCACAGCCGGTACGTTTCTAATTTTTTATATATTTAATCTTAAAATGGAGACCAGCATCAGCTATTTGGAGATTATTTGCTCATATTATATATTTTATATTCCAGGATTCAAATCCAAAACTTTGCTGGAGTTTCCATGTTGAGGATAGAGCCCATTCGTCATCAGAGGGATGATGCCAACTACGAATGTTTGGCTGAAAATGGAGTCGGAGATCCCGTCACGGCCAGTGCCAATTTGACTGTTTTCTCAGGTAAGTTTTTTTCCTTTTATCTTGTCTTGTCTTACTTTTTTATGAAGCTCGTATCAAATTTTGGCTTCTTGTCTTGGTTTTTTCCTTGGCACCAATCTTCGGTTCATGAAGGAAGAAAGCGATCATCTTCTGTTGACAGACACTATTTATAAAGTACATGCTCTGTGACAAAAATATTTATACAGACTATGAAAGCAATTTAATTTCATAATCACTTAAATTACACAACGAGTTTTGGTCTTTATCTTGTGTACATACATTTCCTTTGTACTCATTAATTTAAGATTGGCTGAAAATGGAGTCGGAGATCCCGTCACGGCCAGTGCCAATTTGACCGTTTTCTCAGGTAAGCTTTTTTCCCTTTATCTTGTCTTGTCTTATTTTTTATGAAGCTCGTATCAAATTTTGGCTTCTTGTCTTGGTTTTTTCCTTGGCACCAATCTTCGGTTCCTGAAGGAAGAAAGCGTTCATCTTCTGTTGACAGACACTATTTATAACGTACATGCTCTGTGACAAAAATATTTGTACAGAGTATGAAAACAATTTAATTTCATAATCACTTAAATTACACAACGAGTTTTGGTCTTTATCTTGTGTACACACATTTCCTTTGTACTCATTAATTTAAGTTTTGTAATGAAGTGAATGGAAAGCTTTGCCTTGTGAGTTCTTTCCTTGACACTTTGGGTTGGGCAGGGGTTGACTTGCTGCCATTGCCACTTTTACCAACTTTTCTCTGCCAACCTTACAATGTGTTATAAGTTTGACAAAAGACCGGCAATGCGAAAGGGTGTGTTAGTTTTTCCGCTTTTGAGTACATGGTAGTAGTAGTAGTAGTATTCCATTATTGAAGTGAATGGAATTGCTCAGAATATTATATACTCGGTATGATGAGTTGGTTTTTTGGGTGTTGAATCCAACCTTCCTTCCTTCCTTCTGGTATTTGATATATAAGGGAAGGAAAAGAAAAGGAAAGAAGTGTCACGGGCGGGCGCCGGGCTGAGAAGAGACACGTTGCAGTTTTCTTTCCTCTCTCTCTCTGGGCTTGACTCATCACAAAAGACGTGTTAGTCTGATGAGAAATCATCGATCTCTTGTCCTCTCTTCCTTCCCTTCCTTCGCCTTAAAATGAAACTTGGGTCTTTTTATGCGGTTTTTGCACACCGTAGCGTCGTAGCTTCGTTCCTTACTACTTTGTATAATACCTTTACTCTGCTCTGCTCTAAGAACACATATGCAAATTGCTTAGACGAGACTCCAGGTTTCTTCTTTCTTTAGTCACCGGGTGCGAGTGTTAAATGTGAGCTGAGCTGAGTTGGAGAAAAGAACCAGACTGTAAGGTGTGGAACATCAAGGCAGGAGACGAAAGAAAAAGAAATAGAAAGATGGAAACGTATTGTATTTGATTTATTGCACTCTGGCTTGCGTGAACCAGAGTAATACATTTCATTCAAATTTTCTGACACACTATGAATACTATTTTGATTTTGCAGGTGTGCTGCAAGAAAATATTTTCATTACTGCAATTCATTCATAATTTTAAATGTAATAATATTATATTCAGTCAGAGTAATGTGCCGTTATTACTTAAATTTATAAAACATTATGGATATAGTGGGAATAAGTTACGAAAGGCCTGTGTTGTTTGGATATTCTGGTCTGGTATGGAAGGAAAAAATATTTCTAGCTGGTAGAACTCGACTCGACGACACATGATTGTTACTGCTCTGAAGTGAATTGTATTTGATTTATTGCACTCTGGCTTGCGTGAACCAGAGTAATACATTTCATTCAAATTTTCTGACAAACTATGAATACTATTTTGATTTTGCAGGTGTGCTGCAAGAAAATATTTTCATTACTGCAATTCATTTGTAATTTTGAATGTAATAATATTCAGTCAGAGTAATGTGCCATTATTACTTAAATTTATAAAACATTATGGTAATAGTGGGAATAAGTTGTGAAAGCCCTGTGCTTTGGATATTCTGGTATGGAAGGAAAAAATATTTCTAGCTGGTAGAACTCGACTCGACGACACATGATTGTTACTGCTCTGAAGTGGAGCAGATTTTGTTCCTTGAATGACCAAATCCGAGACATGAATGTATTGACCGTGTCCATTCCTCTCGGAGCAGTAGAAGAAAATGGAAAAAAGCAGCTTCGGTCGTAGGAATGTGAGCGTATGATTGTCAAGGAAAATGGTCCGTTTGATTTCATTTGATTCGCGTATGTGAGCTCAGTTGGATATCTTCTGGGTGTTTGGCCTCGAAGAGCTGGACGAGATAATCTTGGATGCAAAGGGAAAAGGCACCGAGTCAAGTTTGTCTGTCTTTTTTCCCTCCCTTCAGAAGAGCCTCGGGTAGAAGTGAATTGCTATGTAATGTAATGTAATGCAATGGAATTGGTTGATGTAAAAAAAGTATAACCGTATAAACGGACTTGGCTCAAGACGGGTGGACGTGGTCATTTCATCGAAAAACTCCTTTTTTCCGCAACATTAGAACCCATATGATCGGAGCTTCTCTGAAAACTATTTTCTTCATTCAAGAGGGTGACTCAACTTTTTTACTTTGACTATTCATTGAGACTTTAGGTGATATTTTGACTTTTTAGAATCTCATTCTAAATCAGGAAGAATAATTTTGAACTGTTTATTTAATAATTTCAAATTAGTCTTTCCTCAACTGTTTTAAATATTCAAATCATTCTACTACATCCGGGTAACTGGATCCTGGTGTTTGCTGAAATGGACTCACGGACGGAAGTTACCCGCATTGCAGTGTAGTCATTCACCAGGATGCATAATGCATGAGACAGAGTGGACATGGACACTGGCGAAGTTCAAATATTCGTTGAGATTTTCGAATTTAACCAGAGTCCAGGCCAGGGATTTGAGTGAAAATGAGTCCAAACCATACCATGGGATGAAGGTGTGTAGTATTTGCATTGGCTTGGATAATCGAGTTGGTTCATGTGCTAGTGTAGTGTGAATGTAAATACAGTTTCTACTGGCAGGAAACCTAGGAAGGTTTAGGAATGTAAAATTTGGTTGAATACTTTTGCAGCTTCCATTTTGTAAATGAAAAGCGAGTATTGCGAATGAAAGTGGAAAGAAAGTCTGAGCGAAATTAAACGAGTCGTACATCTTTTGATGTGTAGTCAGTTGAGTGAAAGGAGTTTTAAACAGATGATGATATCAAGGGAAAGCCGCTTTTACTCTACGAGTACTCGCTTGCCTAGGACGGATAGTCTTAATGGAGAAGAGAATCTTCTTATTTAGTCAGTCAACCAATTTCCTTACAAACAACTGAGGATTGCTTATGACAAATGGAACTTTGTTCAAAGGAACTTTCATTCTGTTTTATAATCTCCATTTGAGCTTTCGTTTTGTGCAGCAATTGCTTTGACCATTTCGACTTTCTTCTTGAAAAATGTTTACTGCAATTCTTTTTAATCCCCTGAATTCAACATGTGAGAAGGAGGAAAGTAAATATTTTTGAGAATAGTGCACTGACCCTTGGTAAGAATTGAGCATGGTATAGGAGTAGTGGGTGGATTACATTATTTTGTTTTGAGACAAAGTTACTCTGCACGAAAGGAATAATATAATAGGAACAAGATGAGGACGAGGAGGAACAAGATTTGTATGAGAAGCATGGGATGGGCAGGAGAAAGGAAAAGTGGACTGACTGGACTAACGTGGAGATTCCCACGAGGTTACGTCTAAATTCTGTGTAAAAGAAGGCAGGGAACTTGAAGAGAGCTTGAGCTAGCCAGTCCCACTTCTATTCAATTTAGTTTTTTTTTTCAAGCTCAACTTGGTTCTCTCTCTCTCAATTCTTTTTTGCCTGCTGCTTTCCTTTCCTTCCTCTTATTCACTCTATCTACTTCTTTGATAGAGTTTGATCGTCACTTTTCATCTTTTCCTTCCTTCCTTCTTACTGACTGACCACTTTCCCCTTCAGTCCATCCGAAGGAGCAAGTAGCAGTGGGCCAATTTGTTGGGTAGATTCGGATCAAAATTGAATCTGATACACGTCCACAGTATAAAAATGCTTCCTTCCTCACGATTTTATCTACCCTATTTTTCAAATGGTAGTAGTAGCGTAGAATTTTGAAATTATTTTCTTTTAATATTTGCAAAAATTCACAATTTCACATTTTCCTTCTTCTGGAGCTTTAGAACACATGATTTTCAATGAAAGAAAGACTAGCTAAGGTGTAGGTGCAAGAGAGTTGACTGATTTCCATCACCCTTTCAATTCTCCTGTCTTAGGATGATGTATGAGATTTTGATTCCGGGCAAAAAGGCTTGAAATGAGTTCTAACCTCTGACGACTCATTTTGCTAATCCTATTCAGGGGGAGCTGAAGAGTTTCTAAGTGCCAGTCAAGTGTTAGACCAAATGTTGAGTTTCCTGTGTAATTTGGGCGTGTGAGTTGAATGGGTGACTCTGTTCAAAGTCTCACGCCTTCGTCGACATTAAATTAGATTAAAGCTTTCCACTGTTTCAGCTAAGGTTAAGAAACTGTGTTACAACTAATTTTCATAATATTTTAACTGTGCTTTTTTATATTTTAGTAGTTTTCCCCTTGAAATTATGTGAATGTAATCCATAGGATATTATTTTATGTCCTTGGACGCTGAACGGAACTGATCCTTGAATTCATGCATGTTTTGCTTTTATTCGCGGATTTGGATCCAGGGTTTTGTACATTACGTTGAGAATTCAGATCATCCGCATGCAATAATGTAATATCTGGTTAGTGTAGTCTATGTGGATTTGTCTAGCCAGTCATAAAATATGCAATGCATATTTCCGCTTTTCTGCCCTTAAGCTGTCATCATTCCGGTCCCAAGCATCCTTGGACGCTGAACGGAACTGGTCCTTGAATTCATGCATGTTTTGCTTTTATTCGCGGATTTGGATCCAGGGTTTTGTACATTACGTTGAAAATTCAGATCATCCGCATGCAATAATGTAATCTCTGGTTAGTGTAGTCTATGTGGATTTGTCTAGCCAGTCATAAAATATGCAATGCATATTTCCGCTTTTCTGTCCTTAAGCTGTCATCATTCCGGGCCCAAGCCTTGGTCATCCACATTTTATGATTTAGATGACCATTCGTGAATAGCATATGCCTTGGAGATTTGGTCATGGTAATCCTAGCCAGAGTTTTTAATGCTGCAGTCTCTCGTTTCGTTGAGGCTGGTCGGTTTTTAGGAAAATGTGTGTTGGTTTGGTTAGAAAGTAAAGAGAGCAGCGGTTAGGATTTAAGTTGAGGGGTAGAGGTCGTGCCTTAATAAAGATAAGAATGCCATCCCGTCAAACATTGCGAGAGTTTGAGGGAAGGGCGATGAGCTAAGAAAAAGAGAAGTGACTGTAATATTACAATGGCTAGAGTTTGAAATGGATTCTGAGTGAGGGAAAGATGTCATTCCATTCCATAAGATGGGCTCATTTTGACATCCCATGCACATTTCATTCAAAGCGAGTATTAGGACCTCTCATCTATTTCTATCTGTTAGCTCAAGGGTTTTAGGTTTAACAGGAATAGTGATATTTTCCTCAATCACAGAGGAATAGCACAACAATTCCTATTATTACTTAACCCAATTGAGCTAATCGACCCATCTTAGCAAGTTAAATTTATACTACATGGGTATACAAACCGAGTAGGCTAGTTTGAAAAAGTCTTGGAAAGAGTTTCCTACGACATAGTTCAATTTCATACGTGAAAAAATACTAGGATGATGTTCACAGTGTAGTTCGACTTTGTCTAGCTGATATACTATGCATTTCTTTTCTTATGCAAGCCTTGTGCTTAGCAATGCAATGAAGTTTATGGGAAAAGAACCCCCTGTTGAGATCTAAAGTCTGGTCCTCCTTCTTCATACTTTCTCTTGCTTTCTTTTCTCCACTTATTATATTACATAGGCAAGGAGAAAAAAAGAGTTTCCAGTTTTATCCAGGATTTTCTAAAATGAAAACTTTTTCATGCCATGGGAAATTCTCATGCTGTGCAGTGTCAGCATTCAGTGTCAGCATAAAAGTGACATTCCGTCCCACAATGTATTATGTGGGTAGTTTTGATTTGGGTTAGGATGGAAATCCCACTGCGGTTTTGACAGACAGATAAATTTATTCATTCAGGTTTTCCTAGTGAAATTGAAATCATAGCCAGCCAGGATATATCATTCATTGTTAGGCAATTAATGAGTGTCACGGTCAGGCTAGGCCTTACGTGTGTGATCATGCTGGTTGGTAGGTTGGCACGAGAAGATGAGATTATTCCTGACTGCCATCGTCCCTCACTAATTTTCATTTTCATTTTGATTTTCCATCAACCGACCGACTCTAGTAATTTGTTTCAGTTTTCCTAGATAGGATAAGTGGATTCGTCGACTCTGCCTTTGATGTTTTGAGTGAATTGAACGTAAAAGCATTCTTGAGAGTGAAAGTCAGTCGGATTCGGTTGGTTGAATTTTTGAATTAAATCCTCCGAATTGTAAAGGTAGAATAGATAAGTGGAACTGACTGGGCTTGGGCTGATATGATGAGAGGGCGGAAATATAAGTGAATGTAGGAAGGATATTTGTTGACGGAATTGTTTCCTAAATAATTGAAGAGGAACTACTGGAACAGTGTAGTGTGGTTGGCTTTTATTATTTTCAATGAGATTACGAATATGAATTAGAGCGAATAACCAGACAGGCTGGGTCTTTCGGTTTGCCTCACCTGGGTCACTACTAATCTATTAATAATACCTGTTGACACACTTCAGTTTATTTGCAATGGTTTTTAATACAACGTGGCTTTGGCTTTGGCTATGGCAAGGCTTAGATTTACGGATTGTGGATTATACGACCAAGTTTAAACATGTTTTCCCTTCGTGTGCTATTTTGAGAGCGTATAATTAAATTTACAATTTTGCAGTCATAATCTACAAAGTTTTGAAAATAGCATTTTCCTCGACTCTACTAAATAATGACTTGATGTTAAACAAAGGGATGGAAGTCCTCATTTCCTTCCTCCTTGTGTTTTTGTTTCGTCCGTCCTACTCTGCATTTTAGTTTCACTTGTTAATATTCCTTCCAATACGAAGGAAAAGTAAAACTCTGTGTTGACTATTCTGTGCAAAGTGCATTGCCAAGCGAAGGAAGAGCTGGAGGACTGGCTGGGAATGTGTGTAATGGGGAAACTGAAAGTTGGAATAATAAATAGGAAATGTGTCTGGACTAAAAAGATAAGGAGTTGTGTGTGTGTCGTTTGGGTTGTAAGGGTGGAGAAGAAGAAGACTAGGGACTAGGGAATAATTGGCCAAATTTTTACATGTCAGCCCATTCATCTGTCCCAACAAGGAAACAATAGCGTAGCTTGCATGGATTTGTCTTTTCTTCCCTTTTTGGAAACAAAAGCTAAAGTGAAAGCGCGCCAGCCCTGACTGAAGAAATACGATTTCTTAACGAATGCCAATTAAAATTACATTGTGATTCTCCTACTTTATTTGATTTTGTAATATTTTAAGTATAGCTCAAATATTCACTTTGGAGAACCTGCTTATCGTCAAATTTTAAATGCCATTGAGATATTAAGTTTAATGATATAAAGAAAATCTAGTCAAGCCATAGTGTTGACTCAAATACTTTTCTTTTTGCCAACTCTGACCACTGCACTGCTATGAGATAATTGAAGAATTATCACTGTTTACCCCTGCAAACAATATAAAAACTAATGGGAAACTCAATGGTAGTTGTTTACAAGGAATTACTTTCTCCAACCTCCCTTCCTTCTCTTCCAATTGAAAACGTGACTTGCATCCTTTCCATTGTATTTTACTTTCTCGCTGGGGTTGGACAAAGGGAAAGGAAGCTGAGCCAAGAAAGTCCAAGCAAACAAAGGTGGGATATAAATAAATGTGACTTTATTAGAGGCGCGGGACTTGCTTCCCAGTCACACAGTTCCTGCCTTGGATTGATTACGTAACGTCCAAACGCTACGAAGGAAAATTGAAAAATAAAATACAAATACATAAAATGTATTGAGCAAGTAAACGACGACAGATTTTTAGGTGTTACTTTCTAGCACCTCTTAAATTTTCCAATACCCAACCTGTCTCCTTTGATGTCTTTCAATTTCACTCTAATTCAAATTAAATGCAAAGGTAAAAGCATGTCTGCAACTAAGTTAATCACGTTGATGAGATTTTGGAACCGTGTCTTCCAAGCTAAAATATAAACTCCTTTCCTTCCGTGCTATGCTATGCATTGAAGCTCAGTCTATTATTGCATTAGAAAGTGTGTAGGAAGAAGACGTAGAGCTCAGGTTAGGGAGAAATTCTACTCACCAACTTAATAATGAGAGAAAGGCTTTTGTTTAAGATGCCTTCTTGTCTGCCAAGTTGGTTGATAGGGTTTGGTCTAGACTAGACTCATCTCAATTTTGAAGCTAAGCTCATTGTGTTGTTTTCAATGTCTTTTCGCTTAAGGGTGTTGGAAGGAAATGAATCCAAAAGTTGAGAAAAGGAAGTATATGTCGTGTTAGAAAGGATTTCTTGACGGATTATTTCTCCAAAGGAAAGTCGTCATTATCATAGTGCATAGTGGGACTACTTTGCAAGTGGGCTACAGATTGTCCCAAATTGTACACGTAGACTAATTTTCCAGAGATTTAAGGCAAGGCAGATTTTGTCGTGGTATTCGAATGAATGAATTTTCCTGGATAGAAACTTTCACTCACTTCTTCCCTTTTGTCATTCGACTGTCAGAGACCGGTGTGTGACTTTTAAAGAGTCGGTAAAACTTCTGTCTTTTGAAGGATGAGAAAGTTTGGTAGGAGAAAGTTTTGGTTAGTGTAAAATGTTTCACCGTTATACTCCTCGGTTATAATTAGGAAGGATAACGAATTCTCGTACTAAGACTGGGACGATGTTTTTGGTATGGAATAAAATTAATTCCTCTTGTATTCAGAATTAGCACGAAGTTAGGTGAACTCGTGGTTTCTGAGATTTAAACACACTTAAGACGTTTACGTGCCTTTCCGTCTTGCTGAGATTTCTGAAATATATTTTAATCTTTCTGGCATTCGTAGTCCCACAATAGAACATTTTGAATTGTATTGAATTTTTGCAAGAATATTTTTATACCCGGATGGATAAGCTAGCTAACTTTGATATAAACTCCCTGCCAAAGAAGTATGACTTTTCTTTGTAGGGCAAATCCAAGATATCTGTTGGAGTTATTGCTTTTTCCAACTTTTTAGACTCACTTCCTGTTTCCTCCTTTCCAATCCAGATTGTGATTCTCTGAAAGTTTTCCTACCACTTTAGCATAAATATACATCTGTATTCAGGCAGAATTGAAAGTGAGAGAAAATTCCTCTGTCTGGGTTATCTCAACATTCAAGCCAAAAATATTTTTATTGAATTTTGTGGTCGTACTTTTGCAAAAGGGTTGGATTGTTAGGTTCAAGAGATTTTATTTGCCTTTTGGTTGCCAATTCAGATTCAAATAAATTTTTTTCTCTTTTTGTGTCCATGTGCGTGAGTAGGGGAGGGAGAAGTCTTGTTATCATCAGAATGTATGTTGGTATTTGTAAACATGTTATCAGAACAGCGGCACGCCATCCCCATGTGTAGAGAGATGAATAGGAACTGAACATGAGAGTGAGAATGGATATGACCCCCATTCACCTTTCCTTGACTTTCACTTATTTCCTGTGCTTTCTTTTTTTTCCTTGCCTTTTTCCATACTTTGTATTCAAACTCCTTGATTTTTTCTTTGAGAAAAAGTCAGAAAAAAGTGTAAGCGCGAAGCAGAAAGTATATAAGAATGTATGTTGGTATTTGTAAACATGTTATCAGAACAGCGGCACGCCATCCCCATGTGTAGAGAGATGAATAGGAACTGAACATGAGAGTGAGAATGGGTATGACCCCCATTCACCTTTCCTTGACTTTCACTTATTTCCTGTGCTTTCTTTTTTTTTCCTTGCCTTTTTTCCCATACTTTGTATTCAGACTCCTTGATTTTTTCTTTGAGAAAAAGTCAGAAAAGGGTGTAAGCGCGAAGCAGAAAGTATATAGGTAGTTCAACACGAATTTTTTTTATTTATGTGTTTTTCTTTGGCTTGCTCAGTTATGCTTATGCATGTAGAGCATAAATTACATTGCGAGACAGAGAGAGGGAAAATCTGTCAGGAAATAGGGCAGTGCAATTTGAGCCGAGCNGAGACAGAGAGAGGGAAAATCTGTCAGGAAATAGGGCAGTGCAATTTGAGCCGAGCTGCTGCTACTGCTGCTTAGAACTTGGAACTTATTTGTCTTCATAAAATTTGTAGTTGAAGTTTCAGCATTAGGTTACGCCTGCAACAATAGATTGGCTGGTATAGCCTACCTTTTCTTTCTTCTTGGCAGCCAAGAAGCTAATAGTCTGTACCTCAACGAAAGTAAAGCTCAAGCCTATTATTGAGACAAATTCAAAATTCGTTTTTTAAATCAGGGTTTAGTTCTAGTCCTATCGTGTTTCAGAGGTTAAAAGAGCAATTTGATATTATTTTTCTGTTTTTTCAAGCCCTTGTCCCAGGAGTATGAAAAACGCTCGAATTTCAATTTTCATGAATTTTTTGGAGGAATCGTATTTGAAAATTAATAAGATTTCATACTTTTGTGAATTTGCATAGTTTATGGATGGATGCTAAAGAGAAAGTGAATTTCTTAGGTAGAACAATTGAAATTGTACACGTTTGTCTGGTTTAGGTATATAAACAACTTTTACGCTAGTACAAAGACTAAAGAGATGAGAGTTTCAGCCTTATTGTCTGTTATTCACTTTCTGGAAGGAGCTTAGCTTATGAATATGAGATGTGATGATGTCGGCAGAGGAAAGTGAGGAAGGTATTATGAAAGAACAGTTCCTTCGTGCATGCATGCAGATTCCTCCACAGACACACATTCATGGACGTTCTAGGCTCAGAAGCTCTTGAATATTGGAATAAGTTGGACCAAGATGAAATGATGAAAGCCGCACAAACTACTGCGGCAAAGGGCTGCTGCTCAAGGAAATGGTTCCTTAGGTTTTTGTATGCACGTATGTATATTTTCGTGGACAGGATGAATCTTTGAACTGACTAGGAAAAGGAGAGAAGATTAGAACAAAGTTTCTTGACTCTGTTATCCTAGCCAGGGTCGTTTTTATCTAGTTCAGTCTTCAGGAGTATGTGGACTTACTTCCTTGGCAGGGTCGTTGAATTGGGTATAGCCAGTCCAACTTGCCAGAGACAGCAACCGTAGGGTGTCTCCCATTTCATTCTCTTCTGTAGCAATCAAAACATAATGTCACTTTTAATTTCACTTCTCCTTTTTTAATAAAAAGCTTTTGTGTTTCAAAAATATTTTTTTTTTGAAATCAAGTTTTGTCAGCTGTGACAAGGGAAGAATAGTGTAGAAATTCCATTGGCACACCTTTTTCCAACCAAACATTACTGAGAATGGGTTCGTCTCTCGTGTACTGCGAAACACCGTCGTCGTCTTTGCATGGTTGGGCTTGGAGTTGAAGTAGATTTCTGGTGCTTGCTTGCTACCCGGGAAAGCTTTGCAAGAGGCTGCCAACCAACCAGTCTCTCCTTTCAATGTGGGACGACTCTCGAGGGAATTTCTCCATTCTATAGAGAGAGATGCTCCAACTAAAACCTCCACTCTCGTACGAATATATGTATGTATGATATTCCCTCTTTTTGGATTCTGGCCCGATAAAACGGTCAGTGGAAAGACATGAGTTGGCAAGGATGACCGTAGTAGCGAGATTTGGTTCACAGGAAGAAGGAGACTGTACATACATTTACCTTGTTAGTGCTTCTGCTTCTGTATCAACTCGCACTCCTATTACCATTATAGAGACTAGAGAGTCAGGAAGGCAGGAAGCCAAAGAGAAAAACTCCCTGGAATTGAACTCAGAGGAAGAAAGAAAGGATAAAAAAGATGGCAAGGCTAGGAGACCTACTCCGTTTTTAAGGAGAGAGAGAGAAAGCAATATTTTAAGAATGTAGAGAGAAAGCACATGCGATCCTTTGTATTGTGTGATAAATGTGGGCAAAAGAAAGATGGAATGGGTTGAAAGAACTACTAGGATATGGTGCGAACTGCAGATTTCTGGAATTCGTATTAATTTTATGGGGACGGCATAATGTAAGAATTGCACAATTTCTTTTGCCGTCCTTTTTAGTCTCTAGTCCGTCTGGACCCTGGGGTAGTCAAATTCTTAAGCTGTAAGGAGTTGAGATGTTAAGCATTTAAGTTCGCGGAGTATTTGGTTGGATTAGAAATTTAAATCTGTAGACAGTGTTTCTCTTGCGACCAGAGAAAATCTACAAGGCAGAAGTAATGTCATTTGTTTTTGATCCTCGCGAGCGAGACAGAGAAAGTCGAAGCACTCAACTGGTCTGGGTCTCGGAGAGTAGATTTTGAAAATGATTTGACTAGTTGTTCTGTTCCTTCTTGACTCTGGGGAAAAGCACTCACTCACTCATGCAGAATGGAAGGAAGGAAGAGGATTGAGTGTATACCCATACAATAACTTGTGTTTCTGTTTCGGATTGGATTGTGGTGAACTGCAAAGTGCAGGCCCATTCATTTCATTGTTCTTCTTGAGAAAACCAATGCAAAATTTATCCTGTGGACAATATCTGCGACGAAATGGGGGCACTGTGTTATGTTAAAGCTTAGGCTTTGCAAAGGATTTGAGGTTCCTACCCTCATAAATTCCAATTCAGACAGAAACACATTTGCGATTCGTATTTGGCCAGAAGGTTCGGATTATTAAGCTGTGTTTGCTGAAAAGAAAAGTCTCCTAGGTCAGTGATTTTGCACAGAAACTTTTTGTATGTACTCTTTTAATGTGTGGGTTAGCAACAAATTCCACTGGGATGGAAAAGCATAGGAATAAAACTTGGCAATTTAGCATAGATGAATTTATGAGTGCCAGATGAGACTCACGGACAGAGTGTAGTAATAAAGGATGACGTCTCTAAAGAAGACGCTGAGGACCGACCGACCATCCCGCCTTTTGACTTTTGTTTGGAACCATTACTTGGGACATTAGTTTCTACGTCCCCTGATGGTCGCTTCACTTTATACCCCTTTCTGTGGAGTGATAGATATTATATGTGTATGTATATGTATCTGTGTGTTGGGTTGACATACCTTGTCCTTGTGTTTCAGGCAGGCAGGGCTGCTCAGAGAAACTCATCCATCCATTTCATACTAATGTATGCTTTTTCCCTGTGGGACTTGAATTCTTCTCAAAGACATAAGGCAAGGCAAGGCGTATGGGACAGAGTTAATAAAACACTCAAGTCATGGAGTTTGTATTAGCTTAGCATTAGCATTAGACTTCCTTTCTCCTCCTGCCTTCACTCACTGAATGTGTGTGTATGTTTAGGAACTCGGTTTTTCCGGATGCATAATGCAAAGCATTACCTGCCACCATAGTTTGAGCCAACCCAAGTAGACGACGACGACTGCTTTCCCTTGGCTTTGTCGTTTATCTGATAATACCTCCGGGAACTTGGAATTTGATCTGCTTGGGGAGGCATGGAAAGACAAGGCAGCAGGACAATCGTAAATACACGTCCTATCCAAGGGCTAAAGCTAAAAGCTTGAGCTCAGGTAGGTAGGTAGACAGAAAATAAGGATAATATTATACATCGAGCTGTTCGTGCCTAGTCAACGTGGCTTCATTTACTCAGGTCCTTTGGGTCTGATTAAAAATTTGTGATGATAATGGAGGGTGGAAATCAGATATGTAGGTTATTGCAACAGTATTGTGATTCAAATAAAAGTACAGAAAAATGTGTGGCTAATCTGAATTGAATCATACGTGGCGAGCACGGGACGAAGTACGAGTAACATTTACAGATGATATCAGAGAATTTGTAACTTCCATGCTTTGCTATAGTATTTCCCAAAAATTATTTTAATATTAGTTTTGCAAGTACAGGTGAGGATTAATAGTATGAACAAACTTTAAGGAAGGAGGGCGGCACTGCTGATATTTGTGAATCATGTTCAAGAAGTTTGAAAGATTAGCTTATGTTGTCGGAATTTTATAGTGAATCATCATACACCACTGGATATTAAAATATGAGACCATACCCGTTGACAAGTTCAACTTCAAGGATCACTTGACATGTGTTTATTAGTTTGTCTCGCCACCTCATTCGTTACATTGGATCACTGATCTGATTACAAATATTTAATTATATGTTATCATATTAATTAATATACTGGAACCATTAGTGGCTGGAGTGGGTGTGTCGAAATCAATACGATGACTAGAAATTTGATGAGCCTATAAATTCGTTGATTTTTGAAGTGATGGGTTTTGTTTCCATTACTCTTCCATTGTAATAGCAGTACGATATATTTACTCGCAGGATGAAATCTTTCGTATTGTGCATTTGCCTGATTGGCTTAGCAGTCGTTGCTGCCATTCCTCAAGACAAGGGTATAATTCTTTAATATTTACTATCGATTGCAATTTTGTTTTGTATTAATGAGCGTTATTGCAGGATCAAATAATTGTTGCCCATGTGGGTGTGAGCCTGGTGCTGAATGTAGCATTCGATGCTGCAAGGTAGCTGGAAACCCATTTTTCAAACCGATTCGACTTCCTGGCCAACAAGAAAGTGCCACTTGTTGTCTTTGCAATCCTTGTGATCCCAACTCAGAATGTAATATCAGATGCTGTTGAAATATTGGATGGTGTACATTTTAAACATAATATGAGTTTGAATAAATTTTAACATATGACAAGTGGGATCAGTTATTCATTTGGTCAACTTTAGTATAGAGTGTACCGTTGGTGCTTGATTTTTATTCAAGCTATAAATATTGGTCTGTTTTCAATAAACTTCACATCTATGCGATATTTTTGTTTTACTACTTTATCAAGGACTCTATACTTCACAGCTCATTCCAAGGTGATGCAGTGACTACAAATTGTTCTTATCTTATCATTGTCCTCTTCATGATTTTTCGATTAACTATAAAACTACTCTGTTAGCAAATTAAAATCTAACAAGGTTAGATTATTACACACTTTGACACTCTTTACGTGATTTTCTTCATCAAGAGATTTTGACTTTGACGTCACTATCTCCTATGTTGCTATCTGGCAGAAATAAGTAGGTTCTCTGAGACACGGAGCCAGCCGGCAAAGTGGAGGAAGTAAAAGACAGAGAAAAAGACTTTGGTCGACTCGTCTGAAGGAATTCTCTATAAGTAGATTAGAGTGAGAGAATGAAGGATTTATGACAGATCGATGAGAGTGAGTCTCTTCTCGGTGGTTTGAGAGAAAAGGAGGAAAAAGCCCTTAACTTACATTTTGGGAAGAAAAGTGTAGGAGTTTCAGCAAGGAGCATCTTCGTAAGATTAAGATTAAAGGAAGAAAGGAAGGAAGTCTCCATGGCTGTAATAAAGTGAAACAGACACTACTACTACACTTCCCCTGGCCAAGGGGATAAGGGTCTCGCTCATTTTCATTGAGACTGTATTTGAGGCGTGAAAATTGAGCTTTTGATAAGAATTCGATGAGAAGGATTTTCCCCTATTCCAATTCTACTGCTGTGTGGTTTTGTTCATGTTTGGACTTTGGGGAATTAGCTCTTATTGTCACCCTTAGTGGTATTTATTTGTCTTGCTAGAGGGGTGAGAAAATTAATGATGTGAAATTCGAGAACTACAGTTATTTCATGAGCTTAGAATTTTCAATAATAAATCAATAAAAATAGAATTATATATATTAATGACTAAGGCAAACTAGCTGGCTAGCTCTTGGATGAAATTCTTGCAGAATGCATTGGAGGAAAGGGAATTTGATTCTGATGCATTCATTGTGGTTTTCTTGTGAGAAGGGGAAATAAGGAATTGTATCTGGTAAATAAGACTTCATTCTGTCTTGGTTTGGATGAGTGCACAAGTGAGTGAAAGTGGAGAAAGCAGGTGGAAGATGTTGGTCTTGGTCCACATGGTTGTACATTGGAGTGAGTGCCGAAGCTGGTTAGTGCCTTTGAATCCTGTTAGTTTGATGAGAGCTGTCAGGTTGTCATTGTGAATTTAGAGGGTGTGCGATGCGTATGTGTGGGAGAACCCGCATTTCCAATTTACTTCCACCTTCTCCTGCCGAACGAACGAACGAACGTCTCCAGTCAGTTCATTCCATTTCATTCACTTTCTCTCCGATGCGATTGAGTAAGTAGGAATACCTGTTTTCTAAGAAACTCAATTCTCACTTCACTTCTTTAACCGAGGAGACCGACTAGCGGAACTAGTTGATATTCTCTTAATAAGATGTGATATCTATGTACGATGACTTGGAATCCAATGCAATGCCTTCTTCCTATTCTTCATGCTCGTTCAACCGCACACATTGCTAAGATTGTGCACTCATTGGTTTGAGGAGGGGAAAGAGGAAACGTCTCTTTTTGAAACACTTCAATTTTATCGGATTTTGTTTGCAATGAATGGATTTATTTCTGTCTTCAGGCTCACCCGTGAGTTTTTTTTTGAAACACACGATCTTTCTTTCTCATTCCTGACGGGACAGAAATTATTTTAAGCAATAATTTCTACCGATTTCATTTCTTTTCATGAGAGTGTGTCACGATATAATTCATTCGTAACAAAATATTCTCTTCTGCATTTTCTTGCGATTCTATTATCAACGTTAAGCAAGTGTTATTTTTTATTTTTAGATGGAGAAGTACCACCCGGATTTCCAGTCATCGTTGAAGCCCCTCAGACGAAAGTTGTAGAAAAAGGAAGAGCCGCCTCATTGACTTGTAGTGCAACCGGAACTCCGCCGCTCAGCATCATTTGGCTCAAAGACCTGTTGCCCATTCAAGCTAGCGAGCGCTTTGCTTTCAGTGGGGACAATGGAGGTATGCAAAAACTTTCTTACAATTTCTCAAACGCAAGGTTTATTTTTCAGAAAAGTGTGAATAAATATATCTACCTTACAAGCCAAATAGTTTGAGGCATTTATTGTGAGAAAAGTGAGTGAGGATAGGGCGTAGCGCAGACAACTTTTTTTTTATACAATTTTTGATGGATGATGCAAATTTTTTACTTATGAGTCGAGTTTACAACTTTCTGGCTGAAATTAGGTCTGACCTTGATAAAAAAATGTGTCGAATTTTAACTTCAATCTAATTAAGCGTTTAAAATTAGTCCATTCTTGCACTACAGCTCATTAATAATCTACTCACCCATTTGACGCATTGTTTAGACATGACAAAGCCCATGTCTTTAGTTAGATTGAAGTAAATAGTAGGGCATAAAAACAAACTAGAAACACTGAGTATAGTTAATTTGGAGGGTGAAGCAAAACACAACATCCTACTAGTCCTGAAAATAGTGTGTGAAACATGGATGGTTTAAATGGGAGCTGGCGTGTTAGAAGGAGAGGAAATTCATTGCTAGAGAGTTGTAAGGTACAAGACAGGCAGTCAATCTTCATTAGATGACACTTACATAGAGAATGAATAACCTCTTCTTCTCTTCCTTCGCCAAGTGTCCTTTCCATGAAACTGGACTTGTTCTTGTAGATAATAATAATACATATTCTCTCTTTGCCTTGCCTTGGAAGGGAAAGGAGATATGGAAACATAAGTGGGAAGGAGCCGCCGGAACCATTAGGAAGTCGTACAGTAGTATGAGACACAATATTTTATTTATCTTTCTTCCTTTCTCCAGAAGGAGTAGTAGAAGACAAGAAACTTTGAAATTTATCACTCAAGACAAATACATCTTTCGGAATATGTAGCAGGAATAGGAGGACAAGAAACTTATGCTGGAGACAAATGGGGAATATCTCAGAATTATGCAGAAAGAGAGAATCATGTGAACCATGTCGCTTGTATTAATGAGGACCTACTTGTTTAGGCATAAGAGTTCTAGTTTCTAGGCTCTTTAGGAAAATGAACAACTGGTGCCGTTTGTAGAATGCTAAACCTAAGCCAAGAGAGAAGGGTGTACGCATGCATGTTGCACAAGTCCTCCTGAGTGATTTGCGAAAGTCTTGTAAAACAACAGTGACAAATCATTCGGCAAATTAATAGCGCTGTCTTCTCCTACTTTGTTCCGTCTAGAAACCTTGGAAATTGCTGATGCTCAGGAAATCGATGCTGGAGGATACGAATGTGTGGTGGAGAATTCAGTGGGGATGGAAACAAGTCAGAATGCCAAATTATATGTAAAAGGTGAGTTGCTGCTTCAGTCTTTCTTTCAACTTTGTTGCAAGTTTAATTAGAAACTTCTAGGAAAGTATTTTTCAACTCTTGTTTGATTTTGAGAAACAAAATAGGGGTATGCACTTTTGTTTTGACTATTTGTATCCTGTCGTCAAAATTAAATTTTCCGAGTATTTTTCGTTACGCAGACAGGCAGGATCTTAAGCCAAGTTTATCTTATTTTGAGATTGATCATGAAATAACATTTATCACGCAAAGCCATTTTCCTGGATGTGACGATTTGGGTTTTCTAGGAAAGTGAGAGCAGCGTAGGTGGTAATACTTTAGTGATAAACCCTATGTTGAGCTCGATAATAAAGTTTTACCAAAATCGATGGAGATACTTCCGGTTTAAATTATGTGTGTATGCATTAGCCAAACTTTCAGTTTTGAGTCATAAAAATCACACCCTGTCATTTGGGTTCAGCTGAAATTTTCAGACCTTAACTTGGAAGAAAGTTGAGCTGCTTTCAGTCTATTTTTTGTTTCACGTTTCATCCATTTAATTAGAATGGAGGGAGACGAAGAGTGTATAGGATAGTATTTTGTTTTATGCTTGCTTTGTTCCTATTTTGAGAGTGCAAACGGCAATTAAACGCTGAAATGCTCTTCGGACTAATATGTAATGAGGTTTGAAATGGCTCATTTCCTTCCCTAAACGGTGGGTTTGGGCGGACTTTGCGTATATTTATTAGATGTGTGTGGAGCACTAACTAAATGGAGTTGGGTTTTATGTGATCACCATTAGCATTTCATTTCCTTGAAGCTAAAAAGGCGAGGAAACTCTTTACTTCTTTTTCCCTTGTTCTCTCTCCGCTTGCTTCTTTTTAATGTCTTCCTCTCCACAATTTATTCCTCCACCGTCCAAGAAACTTTTTATATTAATGACGGCAACCCTACCATGTCCTTTCCGTGATGCTTTATAAAAACAAAAGAAAAAGGAAAGTAAAACAGAATCATCAACCCTGTTTATGCGTGCACGCATATGTATTGTGCATATTTTTGTATAAAATTGAAATTAACCGCACTACGGAGGCGTTTTGAGCAGAATACCGGATTTTACTGTATGTTTGTCCCTCGGATTGGACTATTAATACTAGACGACATCAATTCCCTGGTGTGTCTTTTGGAAAAAATTAAGTAATTCATATCAATAAGCATGTCGAGGACAGAATGTGAAAATGAGTGAGTTTATTTTGTGAATAAATTTTCATTCTTCGGTCCCCAATGTCATTTATTTGTGTCGTATTTTCAGTTTTTACTGAAAGTATGAATAGTAAATACAAAGGGTGTCTCGTCTCGGTTTATTCATGTGGGGAACATCCACTCAAATTTAGGCTAAAAACGGGAGAAGGGTTTCGTTTACTGGAAAATTGAAATTGGTCCTGAGTTCTTCTGTAGGATTTTATGGAAATGTTGTAATGTGTCGTATGTACTTTTTTAGAGAGACGAGTTCCTCCAGAGTTTTCTCTTCCTCCAGAACCTCTTTACGAGGTCATGCTCGGAGCTGGATTAAACTTGACATGTGTTGCTGTGGGGTCACCAATGCCTACAGTGCGGTAAGTCCAAAAACCATGACTTCGGAAAACAACCTATACTTCTATATTTTATTTAATGTAAATTATTGTTTTCTTTTAGATGGAGGAAAGGCATTGAAGATTTGACATCTGATGAGGCGATCCCAATTGGAAAAAATATTTTAATGTTGAGAAATATTCGTGAATCCGCTGTTTACACTTGTGTCGCATCTTCAAAGCTTGGAATTAAGGAAATAAATACAACGGT
>WJEZ01000895.1:0-21787 GCA_009869925.1 Thalassaphorura encarpata
TTGACTAGATCATTCGGTACTTAACACTAGCACTTGCACTTTAAAGGATTTCTATTCTACGGAACTTTCCCATACAATAAATTTCAAAGGAATTGGCAGGAATTCTAACACAGTCTTTGTCCTACTGGCTGACATGGAATTTGGAAACCTTAGTAAATATGAACTCAATTGGGGAACTTTTGCCTGCATATTCTACACAAATATTATTCTAGAGTCTTTGGTTTAGCAAACAAAATCAAAAGCGAGTGAGGAAATCTTATAAAATCTCATCTCAAATGCGTCATCGACATAATTAGCCAGACAACAAACAGAATGGCCTGACTAACACTAAATATTTGGAATGAAAATGAATAAGGACGGCCAGTGCCAGTGCCTGGTTGGTCACATTATCACCCTGAAATTGAAGTTGTCAAATTGGATGCTGCTGCCGTCGCCGCTGATATTGCTGCTACAGCTTCTTCCTCAATATTTTCTTCATTTTCTCCAGCCAAGAATTCTTCTAATACAAACGGATCCTCTTCTAATTCAATTTCTTCAAGAGTCGGAGTTGAGACTGCAGTACTGCTTGTGCTCGTAGTATTCCCAGCCACTCCTTCAAATAGAAAATAAACAATTCAATCAAATTAATCGTACACAAAGATAAATCAAAAACAAAGCAAAGGAAAAACACAGAACAGAATTGATGATTTACTCACGCACGATAGCAGATGCCAAATTCCCTTCTTTGTAGTGTTGCATATCCTCTTGAAAAGCTTCTTGAAAGGCTGCTTGACGCTCCTTCATTAGAGGCAATTTCTTTTTCAAATATTTTCTTCATTTTCTCCAGCCAAGAATTCTTCTAATACAAACGGATCCTCTTCTAATTCAATTTCTTCAAGAGTCGGAGTTGAGACTGCAGTACTGCTTGTGCTCGTATTCCCAGCCACTCCTTCAAACAGAAAATAAACAATTCAATCAAATTAATTGTACACAAAGATAAATCAAAAACAAAGCAAAGGAAAAAAGAACAGAATTGATGATTTACTCACGCACGACAGCAGATGCCAAATTCCCTTCTTTGTAGTGTTGCATATCCTCTTGAAAAGCTTCTTGAAAGGCTGCTTGACGCTCCTTCATTAGAGGCAATTTCTTTTTCTCGTATTCACTCAATTTTGCAAGGTGTTCTTCCGTTAGTTTTACTGCAAAATAATACATACAATAGATTCCACTTGGGTTTTCGGTGAAAAAGA
Organism: Thalassaphorura encarpata; assembly: GCA_009869925.1. NCBI lineage: Eukaryota > Metazoa > Arthropoda > Collembola > Poduromorpha > Onychiuridae > Thalassaphorura > Thalassaphorura encarpata. The sequence goes on from WJEZ01000895.1 coordinate 1,230, forward strand.
ATCCAAACAGGTGAGAAAGACATAAACAAAACCACATTGTATTCTATTGTGGTAAGCGAAAGGAGTCAAACTTTTGCTGTGGTAGTTCAATTTTAAAGTGTGGGAAATTAACATCTGGGTCATTCCGTTAAGTAAAAATAAATCAATGTCCTCCCATGCCCTGACCCGACCCTGATGGCTTATTTTTTATTTTAGACTGACACGATATGGTTTTATTTTACGTTACGTTGTATTTGTTGCTCATTGCTCAGGAGGTTCAAGGTAAAAACACAAATAATACAATTTTTCATACCTTTGAGATCCTCTAGCTCATTAGAACGTTTTTCTTGGTAAAGTGCCAATTGGAAACGATGGTCCAATTCTCTTTCCCTCAATTCTTGTGTCTCTATCAAATTTTCAAGGGTTAGCAAGGCCTCTTCTGTTTCATCAAAGGCACATTGGATATTTACTAAAAAAGAACAGAAAAATTATTGAACTTGCCATGATTTTCTTTGTATAATTTAATCCTTACATATTCTATCTGAAATTTCACGAACACCATGGAGGACTTTAGGAATATGAGCCAATGCCATCGTAAGCTGCCCAACTTTTGCCCATTCTTCATCATATGTTTTATGAAGTTTGCATACAAGGACATCTGCTTCCTGAGATTTTAATTATAGGTAGGAGTTGAGTTAATTACTTAATTGAATTAATTAGCTAGCTATGCTTTGATTTTGATTTAATTACACTAGCTGCGTGGGCCGTAGCCTCAGTCTTGCGGTGAATGTCAGCCCAATATTTTTGGTATCTTTCCAGGAGTTCAATCCCAGCTTCAAAATTTGGTCCAGGGTCACCATCCCCGATTCCTCTGACCCTTCGGGAATTTTGCTGCTGCCGTCCTAGTCCATGCAACCCATGTCGATCTATCTTCAGATTCCTCAAACTAAATTACGACAAAAACAAACAAAACCGGAAATTAATTGGAAAAATAAATAATGAAAAAGAAAAATCACTTGAGAAAATTCTCTCAAGGGAATAATAATTATCAGAACCAACACATCTTTCGTCTTGTCTTACACTTCACAAAGTTCTTGTGTCTTTTGTCTGTCTGTCGTGTCAAGTATTTGTGTTTGAATGTCTATGTGTTGTGTTTACTTTATTTTCTACCCGAATTCGGGTAGAAAGAAGCTTGAAGCGTACGTCCGCCGTACGTGTCTAATAAATGAAGGACATTAATCAAGGACTCACCTGCTTGTAATTTCCTCTTGAACATTGAGCAATTTCTCTCTTAGACTGGAAAACATTCCAGGATTTTCAAGTAGGCTTAGGCTTGGTTTGTTGTGCAATGCGTAGTAATTTGTTTCGGCCTCGCTAAGGCTGCTAAGACGTAGAAATAAAAATTAAATCCTAGTCCTTGTCTCTGTCACAGCCAGCATTAGATTGAGGAGGCGGGCATCGGCATCGGCATATCTGTGATTCCGCTTGGCTTGGCTGGCTGGATGAAACTTCAGAGGATATTTCCAGTTTCCAGAAGAAAATTGCGGTGACAGACACCAAACAGGAAAAAGGTGTCAAAGGAGGAGGCGGGAAGTCGTAGAAACCGCCAGTCACTTACTTTACTTACTTGGTCGGATCTCACTTCAAAGTAAAAGTAGTTGTGTAAATGCCCGGATTCGGGTCTTTTCTGGAGAAACAAATAAATGGTGACAAGGACAAGGCAGGATTCAATTCAATTCAGATGAATTCCACTACGCTTTCACTGAGACAGAACAAATTCAGCCAGAACCTGGAATAAATTTTCCAGCACTTCAACAAAAAATATAGTGGGTTGTGGGTGGGAAAACAAGCCACAATGACCTGGCTGGTTAAGGTCAAGGTCACAACTGTACTGTTCTGTTGATGCAACGAAACCGATTCAACTACCAACAAAGCCAAAGACACTTGAAAATTCCAGGAAAATTATTTTACGTCAACGTTTTCTTCTAATTTTATTGAAAGAATTTGCTTTTTACTTTTCCAGGAAAAGTTGTCACGTTCGTTTCCAAGAAGAATCGGCTATGGCTTTCGGTACTGTTGCGTCGTCCTCGTCCGTGCAGAAAAAAAATCAGGTTTCGTCACTTAACGCATTTGCTGTGGCTTGACGCCTTGTCTCGTCTCCAGAATGCAAAAGTACTACAGGAACTGGAGAAGATCAAAGTAAAAGTTGTCTTGTTCTTTTTATCTTCGTCTAGTCTAGTCTAAACGTGAACGTCTATTGACACAAAGCTAACGCTATAAGCTAATGCTTCCTTTCTAGTTTTTACACGCACACACGTACTTTTTGGAATTTTTGTTTTGTTTTATGTGGTTAAACTTTTAATATAAATATGCAAGGTCAAGGCAGGTCACGTCACACTTCATTGGAATAACAAGTACGCTCGCTGAATGTCAATATAGCAGCAAAAAATACGTAAAGTACTCAATTCACTGACTCAACTGAAACGCCCTTGTTTGTAATTTGTGTTATATTTTGATATACAAATAAACATGTACATGTAATGTATAAGGTTAATTCACTCTAATGACTATTTTCTACAATTCGCATTTTGCAAGAGTAATGTAATTTGCAAAGTAGTGAGTTTTTGTATTTTCCCCGTGTCATCCACTTGTTTTCCCATGCAAAATGTCAGATGGACTCCCTATATATCCCGTGTTATTCTCGTATCTCGTATTTTTTGTCGGTGTTCTTGTGGATGGATGAACGATACATGCAGAATTCACTTTCACCCGGTGAACCCGGGTATTATCCAGACCAGAATTGGGCTGGAGGAGGAAACAAAGGATATTGAAATCCACAATTGTTGTCATTTTTCTAGTTTTCGCATCACTCAGCAATAAATTCTGATTTCTTTTTGTATATTTCATTTTCAGCAGGTACAATTTTGTATATTTTACGTAACAAGACAAAGCTATATAACTATATGACAATTTTACAATCAGGCACCAAAATTTTTGGACGCATGCTTCGTCCAGATTTGTCGCCACTGAATAATTATAATGGAAATTAGTACAAAAGCATTAATCGCTTTTGGCTTTGGTTTGGCCTTCAGTCGTGAAGAGCCGACTCTAGTGCGATCTGCAATGTAAGGTCATTTTCTCTGGTTTTATAGGTCAGGTTAGACTTTTATGAGATCCAAAATCCGAATCGGATTTGTAGTAAAGCTTTTGAATGAAACGCATCAATAGTGCATGCAGTTTGTTTTTCATACCAGAACTATAGACGAATGCGGAATGCCCCGAAGTAAGTTTGTTTTTCAGACTAGTCTATTCTGGAGTCTTATTTCCCATCCTTCCCATTTCCACTCAATTTTCCCTTTGCTTTCCTTCCTGGAGTAAAGAAAAAGAAAGCTGATTTTACCTTTACTTTTTTTTTCTTCCAAAAAAGCAAGCAAAAAGACTTATACACTTTCCATTCCATTTTTCGGATTTGTTCTACTACTACTCCCGGGTAGCTCCAGGTGCTTAGTCTAGGCCGGGCTTGTGTTTTGGACAAAACTTTTTACCTCATGAAAGTTGTATTTTATTTACAAAAGAGCTGAGGGCCAGGGCCCACATAACGTATCACACTGCATAACATAAAAAACTTTTCCCAAGTACTAGCTAGTACATAAATATGATGAAAAGAAAGCAAGCAAGAAAAAGTAAAGAATATTGCCTTGTTCCAGTTCTAGTTCCACCTTATAGCTCCTGTCATGTATTTTTGACAACAAGGTTTATTTTTAGTTGAGTTGAGATGAAGACGTCATAGCTCAATAAATATAAATCTCTAGCCAGAACAAAATTCCTGGAATTGGGTTTAGGACCTTTTGCCTTTCTCTTGTCATCCTGGACAAGTGTCGTGTGTCCACGCTTGCAATTATTCTGGACAAAATTCAGTCAGCTTCAGCTCAGGATTTGATTTGGACCTTTGGGCTGGGACGGATCTCTCAGTGGACAAAGGAAATATAAAAGTCAATTTGCTATTGCTGCAGTTCCTTACATTCCAAGAAAAAGACAAAAATTTCATAAGGAAAACAATAAAAAGAAATTTCATGTGATTTTTTCCAAAATGGGTTTCAGTTTTTTACTTTTGGAAGAATATTTCACTTTGCTGGAATGGAATAAAAAATGAAATAGAAGATCAAAGGTAAAATAAACGCAAAAATCTAAGTTCAAGTATGTCGTGTGTCATTCAAATTCAAATAAAATTTTATAAGAATATATTTCAATTTTTCTTGGTATTCGAGTTGACTCCTGAGCTTTTATAAAAATGAATAGACTTGAGCCGTAGCCTGAGCATGGGCTATGGCCATTGAGCATGATTTTCTTTTATTTGCTAGGTTCCATAATAAAAACTTATTGTAACTACTTGTACTTGAAAATTGAGAAAAGTCAAATCTCCAGAAGAGACGAAGACAAACTCATAAAATATTTTATTTTCTATTTGGGTGCATGCGTCATTGACTCAAGCAGGAAAAGGAAATGCAAATTTTAGGAGAAAGTCAAATCGTTTTCATTTTTTGTTGTTGTTGGTTGATCTTAAAAGCGAATATTCGAATAAATTATTTGGTTTCGCCATTGTTCAATTTTCATGCAAAAAAACCAAGACGAATTCGAATTCATTCCTAATGACTTGTACAATTCACATGCTTCAGCAGGATTACGATTATGATTCAAATGCGGACAAATTTAAAATTTGGTTTTGATTTTTCTGTGTATTTGATAAATCGGACTTAGAATTTTAATTTCTGTATTTTACGATAACTATATATCATAGTCCTGCGTAACAGCTAGAAAATCTGTTCGTAAATAACAAAAAAAAATAACCCGTTTAGAAAATAAATAAAATTTAACTACGATCATACATTTTATTATGAAAAAACCGAATTATTGCTCATGTATATACTCTGTGCATAATAATCATTCGGCCTTGTCGCTCTCGTTGTCCTTTTGATCTGTTACCGCAAGACAAGACCTAGACTAGTTGAATGACGTCATCAGGATCATCATACTAATTTTGGTTACAAGATAATTTGTTCTCATCATGTCAGTCCCACAAGTTTTATAATTTGATTATTTAGAGTATATTCATTGTCTGCGCCGGTTGCACAGTGCGTAAGCCGTGTAGCTTCAGTCAAATCCTTTTTCGTTTCATCTCATCTCTTGATGAGAATGAGATGTGCAAGTAATACTAGTAGTAGAGTAGAAACAGATGATGATGATGCACTTAGCATCAGGTAAGATTAAAGCTTTCGGACGGACGGAATAGAAATTCAGCCGAATTACTCAGGACTAGGACTAATAGCACTTAAACCCGCTAATCTTCCTCATTCTCCCACGGGCATCCCAACGACACGGCGGGTTTATAAATAAATTTCATTTCCAAACGAAGGCAAGGGAAGGCAGTTGCGAAAACTTGTCAGTTGTCTTGTCATCTCTGTCGTCCTCTCAGGACAAAATGTTTGTTCAAGGGCAAACTTTGCTCGCTCCACGGTGCTTCCATAGTAGCTTGTTTGGCTGGCTGCTCCAGCATGGTGGGTTCATTGGCCATTTTTTCTGCCGGAGCCGAAGGGACATTTTGTTGACAATTTCGAATACATAGCAACGAAATTTAAATTCAATTGAATTAGAATAGAATACATGTACGAAAGGAGTACGCAATTTGAAAGTTCAACCCGATAATGATTTTATGTAAATTCGAAACAGGAACAGACAACGTACAAATAGATTTGTGTACATATAAAACGAGTATGAGAACATTAACACTACTATAACTCTAGCTCCTCTCTTTAATGCTTGTCAATACGTCCAAAAAGTTCTCTACTATTGCTAACCCTCTAAAATATTGAATTTATATTCATTGTGCTTATGATCTTCTGATTTAGGAAGGATGAGGACTTGTGTGCTTGAGCCCTTTGGTCCGGACTGGCCACACCAAGCCTTTGAATTCTCATTTGTTCTTGTAGCAAGAATTTAGCTTTTTCAGTCAAATGGAATAATCAGATCATTGTGCGAGTATTAGCATAAAAGTTGGCAACTTTTTTCACCGGTTCGGGTTCCATTTGCTTGGATTCAAACTCTCATGTCTCATGAGTCTTTTTTGTAAATAGGTGAATGCCAGAGGTGCTGGCACAATATTTCAAAGCACCGTCAGACCATGAGGACCAATTCTCTAATAACTACAACCAAACCATCGAGGACACAGGATTTGATTTTAAAGCTGTAAGAATTCTAATTCTTGAACTGCTCTTGCCTGGCCGAGCAGATTTGACCTGGTTGTTTACGCGCGAAAAATGTAAACAAAATGTCCCTTCGACTCCGGTGGGAGTTTAACATTAGGCAAATGGGAGATGAGCCCACCAGAGTGGCGGTTCGCTCGTTCGTTTTGCTTCAAACTTTCCCGGGCTTCTAATCATAATTGCCATCGAGATTAGTAGTAGTGTCGTCATAGATTGTAATTTTTAATTCAATCAGTATTAGAAAGTTAATTTTAACAATAATTTGCTACAATTAAAATAGAACTAAAAATTATCATTTTTATCAACGAAATAACCGGTTTTCACCGCTTTTGGGTATATTCGAATTTATTTCATGGAAAATGCTAGCCAATAAAGGAAATGACAAATGAAATTAAATGAAGAAAATTGAGAAAATCTGCATCTACTACATGGCATTGCATGTCAGCCGGATATTCATCATAGTAATTGTAATTTGTAATGTAATCTGAATCGACCTTGTGAGATAAGCCAAGCCGGAATCATGCTACTGTGTACAACGTAATTTTATTGTGTAATAGACCAAATCGTTATATCAATTCACTTCAACACTTTCCGGTTTGTCCTTGTCTTTGCGGCGATGCAAAGAACAGACAGACAGTGATTGAAGTATACAACAAATTCCAACAATTTTATTGCATTGCATTCAAAATGAAATCGCTCATCCGAACTGTCACACAGCACAGAGGAGAAATCTGAAACGAATTGCGATTACGAAACAAAATCACTGGAGCGAAAGACTCTGGACTTGAATCTGTCGTTTTCCTTGGAAAAGGATAACGCAATGCAATCGAATCCATGCGACAATGATGTAATGTACGTAATGTAATGAAATACAACACAATGCGTCATTTATAGCAGAATGGTGAAACACGATTCGAATTCGATTCGATTCACTTGTAGAGCACGAGGAAATCTGTTGACATGTTTCGTCAAGAACTTGTGGTAAAATATTTTTAACGATTCTAAAAAAAATAATTATGTTTAAAATTTGAGGCTATTGGAATTGCTTTCCTTAAAAATGTGAATATGAGGCATTGAATTTTGCTTTTTAATGATAGAGATGAAGTTTATAGAAAAATTACGCCAAAATGTTGCAAATATTTTGTTCGCAATCGCAACACTTTTACTTTCCTTGTCAATTGGTAGGTCATCCTAGCTTAGCTAGCTTACCTGTCAATATCATGAAACCGAAAACAGAACTACTAGTACGATGTACTCGTACGTACGTGGTAACAAATTCTCACAAAGTAAAGTACTAAGTCAATGCGTGTACATGTGTGTGATCATCTCCCGCAGCAGCAATCACAATCTGACCGCGAAAGCGTCCATCGGCGTCAAACCAAAGTGAAAGGCTAACCCTGGACAAGGACTGTATTGCAATCTAATCTTCTGCCATAGCTCACCCACTGTCAATATCATGAAACCGAAAACAGAACTACTAGTACGATGTACTCGTACGTACGTGGTAACAAATTCTCACAAAGTAAAGTACTAAGTCAATGCGTGTACATGTGTGTGATGATCTCCCGCAGCAGCAATCACAATCTGACCGCGAAAGCGTCCATCGGCGTCAAAGCAAAGCGAAAGCCTAACCCTGGACAAGGACTGTATTGCAATCTAATCTTCTGCCATAGCTCACCCAGAGTACATATAAATTATTGATCCCTGTAATTAATCTGGATATGAGGGTGAGGGCCAAAGCAAAGCAAAAGCAATCCGTGCTGCCCGTGTCAGTTCGTGATGACAAATCCTAATCCTAATATCTCTCGGATGGATGAAACGGACGGACGGACGGACGGACTCTGTAAAACTAATTTTATTAACTACAGCTACACTAGTGTCGTAAGGATACACACGACGTCATCATTCACTACGACCCAGTTTCACAATAAAAGATAGAAACCTTTTTGTGCAGTGCGGTGATCTAATACCCGGGATTTTGTTGTGACCTTTCGGTTTTGGTGTGTGGTGCGGTGCCTAAAATAAGAGACATCGTGACGTATTACGTTCTGGGATTTTTTTCAATGTAATACGTACAAATTTATCCTATTGGACATTTGGCAATTCAATTTGTGGTTCGTGATCTTCAAATGGAAATGGACATGGAGGAAAGCTGCTTACGTTTGGCCAATCCACTAAAAGAACTAAAACAAGGCAATATAAATTAATAAACTTGTAAAGCTCAGGAGGGAAGAGAAACCAGAAAAAATAATCCCGTATCTATAAATACACGCTATAAATTTGTACTGGTAGCCTTACCTTACCTGAAATTGATTTCGGTCGGATTGATATAGATTACCTTCCAATAACATAACAATAATGTAAAAGGGCCAATGAAATTGGGTCAACTTCGCGAAATTTTAGCACGTGGTCACCCCAAGAGATTCCTTAGCTGGCTTCGGAGAAAGTACTTGCATTCGCGCCAATTTTTCTTTGAAATTTTTCGCCTAAGGCGCTAATATTGAAAATGGCTACATAATTTTGAATTTTGAAGCCTTATAAAAGCTTTGGAAATGCCAAATTGTTCATTTTTAGCCATCTTGACATGACATGACGTCAATTTGCTTTTGCCACATGTCGTTCTCTGTGTGTCGTGAGACGAAGAAAGGGTATCTAATAAAATTTATTTTATTATATCGATACATCAACTATGCACAAATAGAAAGGCAGTCTAAGTCTAGTTACTCAAGTACTGTCTTGTAATAATATGCATATGCATATATTTACCTCGTAATAGGAAACTTATATGGATATCGATACCTTTTCGTCGTCGAGTTATTTGCTAAGTGAGCACAGTTCTCCTTGGGTTACTCAGTTTATCTCATTTCCTTAATCGAATCATCATCTTAATGTGGATTAGTGTACGTACGTATACTGATACTGGCAAGGGTCTTGTCTTTGTCGTCGTCACGTCACGATCCATCCAATTCGTCCGTCCTCAACGCATTTCATTTCATTTTCTTCACTGGAGTTGGTGGGATCTAATCTAGCAGAATTCTAGCTAGCCGTTTGGATTTTCATCGCTATTTGCTGCTATCCACGTCAAAAAGGCCAAGCCACGCAGGTATTTTCCACCAAGAAATTCTTTTGTCCTCCGTTCGTCCGAGCCCGAAAACACTAGTCAGTCTGTCTACCTCTTCAGTTTATTTGTGTGATTCTCCCGAGACTCTATAGTCTCTAGACATTTCAGCTCTAAGATCCGATTTCGGTTATTTACTCAAGGAACTCAATAATCTAAGTAAGAAGGAGAATTGTGCACTTTTTCTTGTTCGTGTCAACTCAATTGGACAACGACGTTTTTGATTGTTCTGAGGTCAGAGGTCATTTTTATCAGCAGCAGCAAGCAAGCAGGATGCTTCAAGTCCGGAAATTCTTGTCAAGTTGTCAAACTTGCTCTTGTTTTGAAGAAGGTGAGTCTTAGCTTGTCAGCACTGCACAAGTACAAGCACAAGCACATTGCATTAGATTAGATTGGATTGGATTGAGAAGATGGATCGATAGTTAATCTGTCGCGCGCGGATTTCCTTCCAAGTAAAGGCGGAAAAACAGTCAGGGAAAAGTTAAGGCAAAGGCAAGGGAGGCAGGCGGGTAACAGAAAGTTGACAGACTTTGGTTGTCAGTCACTCAGGCGGTCTTTCTTTTAAACCGATTCGGTGTTCATGTACTGTACGTACTTTATCCCATTTGTATTTTCATGATGCAATTGTGGGTAAGAAGGATGCTACCCGCCGGTTTTCTTTTTCCTCCGATTTTAACAAGGAGAACGAGAAATGGTTTACCTTGCTGCCGCTTCCTTCATTTGCATGGGAAGACGAAAAGATTTACAATCCGTGTAGAGTAGTATTCAGTACTGATACCAGAATGTCATTGCGAAACACATGCAATGGAATCTGAATGCCCAATACGAATCGTATTGCATTGCCAATGCCGCTTTTGCTATGCTTGGCTGAACAAAGTAAGACTGACAATCTACCCGGGTAATATGTTCCCATGGAAATCTGTGTGGGGAGAATCCCATATGCTTTGCTGTGCTAGTCCTGCATTTATTTTATAACCAACTTCCCCATCATTCACTCAACTAGCGGAAGATGAGTGGGGTGACGGAAGTCCAGGGTTTAATTTGGGTGGGGCTAAGGTCAGGTGTACTTAGTCTTCAGCCAATCAGAGTAAACGCAAAGTTTAACTACTGTGATGTGATAGGCGTAAGAGTTAGCCAATCAGAAAATCTGAAAAGATACTTTTCAAGTCTTTGTATGAAATTAATGTGACTAATTTTGAACTTTTTCTCATTATAACTCAGCTTATTGGTCTGTTCAGATTCTAATTTTCATTAATTCAGGTTTTTAATGATTTCTAGGTTGCTACTCCTAGAAACGTAACATAAATCCTATCCTATATAATAAAATTCAGGCTCCTTATCTGTACAATCACAGCTTCCTGCCCGAGACTACTGAATCAATTTTCACAAATTTTAAGAATGTTCACGGGATGTTCGATATTTATATAGTAAACTGATTTGACCTACCAAAAACGAGTAATTTCGGTTTTATCTATATAAAATTTGCAAAAATGTGCCGATTTAGTATGGAATTAATGTGACTAATTTTGAACTTTTTCTCATTATAACTCAGCTTATTGGTCTGTTCAGATTCTAATTTTCATTAATTCAGGTTTTTGATGATTTCTAGGTTGCTACTCCTAGAAACGTAACATAAATCCTATCCTATATAATAAAATACAGGCTCCTTACAGGCCCGAGACTACTGAATCAATTTTCACAAATTTTAAGAATGTTCAAGGGATGTTTCATGTCTATATAGTAAACTGATTTGACCTACCAAAAGTGGGTAATTTCGGTTTTTTCTATATAAAATTTGCAAAAATGTGCCGATTTAGAAACTTTCAAGCCGAATTATGTCAAGAAGTACGCTATTATGGGTGACCCATACCCATAAATTTAAATTTCGAGTAAATTTGGTTTTTTCGGATATCTTCTGGTTGAATGGGTCATTTAAGATACTCATGAAATTTAGGTGGACTTCCAGTCCATTTTTAATAGGGACTTTTTAGCCTAGTATTTTAATACAAATCTAGAAACTTTTGAGTGTTTTTAGTGAGCTGAAAAAATACTTTTTATGGAAACCTTAATTACAACTTAATTTGATAGTTGCTTAATGAACTTTGAGTTAGAATTTCAATTTCACTAATTGACCCTCCCAAACTCTAAATGAAGACTTTAGCTTTTGAGGTGAAGCCACCCATTTGATTTCGCGGGAATGAAATATGCTTGCTTTGCTGGTTGAGTTTTGTAGTGTAGTGAGTACTATGCCGTACGAACGAACGCCTTGATAGCTCTTCTCTTCTAGATTCTAGAATCTAGAGCCGCTTGGCTTTGAGTTGAGTAGTTCAGTCCTTCAGGAGAAAGCATTGGGGTAGGAGTGAATCTCTTTCTCTCTCTGTTTTCACTTTGTACTCTCTCTGTGTCTCCTTTTTCTTTTCAATCCTACTCAAGACATTTTTCGTATTTTTTTACCCACAACCACAGGCACCACCTTCCTTTTTGTTCCATTGTTGCATTATCCAGTACATACACCAGGGTACTTTCCTGGATTAAATCCTGTGCTATGCTTGTCGTTCCTAATACCAGCAGGGTATTTGTGATTTACTCAAGCGGACTCAAACTTAAACATCCTACAAGTTTTACATAAGCGAGGGAAAATGTGGTGAGATTTAACAAATTTCCCACGGTTTTTTCATTTGGTGAAGAATTTTTTTTTGTTGCTGCCAAAAATCCAAACTTTGTGCAGTTTTCTGTCAAAAACTTAAAAGGAAACAACAAGTATAAAATATTTTGGACAGTTCCAGTTTTGCATAAAAGAATTTGTCGGACTTGGACTTTTTTGCAAAAAAAATATTTCTTTGAAGAAAAAGAAAAGAGAAACCCCAAAAGAAAAAGAATTGTCCGGCCGGCACGTGTATATCTATTCCGCTCGCTATTGTATTGTAAAATACTTTCACCAAACTTTCCCCACAATGCAAATACTTTACTCCGATCCGACCGATTTGAATTTGTATAAAAGAGAAATAGAAAAGTTGAAGTTTCACACAGTAAGTTTTTGACACTCGCGTTCGCACCCGGAAAAGTTGGACTCAATTATTGGGCGGAAGTTTTTAATATAAGCGTGAGGTTTGAGCGCCAATTTTAATTAAATTAAAAACGAAACTCAAGCAGCAAAGCAACGGTGTGAAAATTTTAGAAGCAGAAAATCGGATAAATAAATAGATTTCATGGTTCCCCGTGCAAAAAACACTAGAGTCACCAGCTGTCATCGCTTGTTATTGGAAATGAGTTTCTAATTCTTCTTACGTACGTTAGTGGAAGTCCGGGCAAGGTTCGGATACTTTTGTGACAGTTTAGTTGAGAAAAGTTTTCGTACTACTGCAGCTGCTACTGCTGCTACCACGAAGAAAGAAGAAATCATCTTCAAAGAACTCTCTCCGTCCCCTTTTGAGCTCTTCATCATCATTTCATATCTCATTCAGACCCCGATTCTTCCAAACATTAAAATTATTAGAGCATCATCATCTACTACTACTACTACTTCAACTTTTCCACAGCACCGCTATGAAAATCAAAATGAAAGGAAAGTCGTCGTATGGGTCTTTGCCGGATCGAACATTTTTACTACTACTTTCACCTTTTACAAGACCAAATCTTTTTATATTGTGAGGAAAAAATGAATTCAATTGATTTNTCACAAGACCAAATCTTTTTATACTGTGAAAAAAAAGAAATGAATTCAATTGATTTGAACTACAAATAAGGACGAGGAATCAAAATCGATCGTTTCTGGTCAACTTTTGTAAAAGAGACAAGTCAAATTGGTGAAAAAATTGAAACTTCATGTAAAACAAGCCAAAAAATTGTAAATTTTGAAAATTAATAGAAAATCGGAAAAAATTGCAACATTTTTTCAAAGAAATGTGAAATTTCAACTACAGAAAATTGCCAGAAGCTAAATTTTTGGTCGAATTTGAAGGATAGACCCCAAAAACTGAAGAATTTGTGCCCATCCAATTTGAGGAAGTTGAACATTGTGCGGAATTTCTTAATTGAAATCGACCTTCCTCTTCTAGAAAATCGGAAAAAATTGCAACATTTTTTCAAATAAATGTGAAATTTCAACTACAGAAAATTGCCAGAAACTGAAATTTTGATCGAATTTGAAGGATAGACCCCAAAAACTGAAGAATTTTTGCCCATCCAATTTGAGGAAGTTGAACATTGTGCGGAATTTCTTAATTGAAATCGACCTTCCTCTTCTATCCTCAATTACGCAGGTGGAACTAACAGCTAAAGCTAAAGAAAGGACGTCAATCCTTGGAGGAATTAGGGGAGTAGTGGTGGGGATATTGCATAATTAAATACCGAATAGAACAGAACAGAATGTGCCGGTGGCATTTGTACTACGTAACGTAACGTACGTTGAGTGCTGGCTGAACTGCTGAATCAAGTCAACGTCCCTATTAGTCCCTAATTGCCCTTTTGTACACATTTCTACTTGGGTTTTCTTAAGAAGGAACGGAAAATGTCATCACACGATCGAATCTACCGTTGTCACTCTGCAACCTTTCATATCGATGGGGCCACTTATCAAATTGGTAAAAGAAAATTGTTTTTTCATTTCAACTCAATTCTACTCATTGATTATTTCTTTGAGCCATTTGGCGTGCGTAATGATAAATATAAGGGGTCAGGTTGGATAAATTAAAGGACTATATGGCTGTAGGTATTGGCTATGAATGGTTGAGCTTAGCTTTGGCTTCAGCTCATATGTCACGTCACGTCACTGTCAGACATAATGTATACAGTACATAGTGTATATCACATGTGGTATACCTAGTCTGTATTATAATCAGCTGGTGGAGCTGGATTTAGAGGCTTCAAGGCTTCTCCAGTAAAAAAAAACACGAAGCTTCTGGCAAATTATATCTTCTTCTTTTAGTTTAAGCCGAGCTGTCAGTCAAAATGCACTAAATTATGAAAACACGTGATGTGACATGATGTATTTTTATGGAATATGAATTACGCATGCGCAATAGCAGTTAAAAATGACCAATTATACACCACTCGATAGAAATTAGATGTTATGACGCCTCCCTAGGTTAATGCATGCCTGATGAAAAGATCAAATCGATGATATCGATATGTCCAACGCTATGCAAGGAAAATTCCTGCATAGCATTGCTAAAATTCCACATAAATCTTCCATCTTGATCTTCCTTTTCTGCAACATTATTGGAATGGCAGGCATTAAATTCCTGCCTAGCATTGCTAAAATTCCACATAAATCTTCCATCTTGATCTTCCTTTTCTGCAACATTATTGGAATGGCAGGCATTCCTTTGAAGAGCAGTGCGAGAAGAACCAGTCATGTGTGTCCTGTCCTGTCGTTTGTGTCGTTCAGCTCTACTGGCTGCAACAGTTGAGAATCGGATCGGAAATACCTTACAGTAGTGATACCCGCGTGTGTAGTAGTAGTATAGGTAGGCAGATTGGCGGAAGGAAGGACAAGCAGGAGAAGAGTTTGATTGATTATGCCATCTCTCCGCCCATATTCCTCTTGTAAATAAATTGTAAACGGACAGGCCGGCCTGGAGAATTGGCACAAATTCCTGGATAACCTGAATAAGCAAATCCATTGTTGCCAATTCGTCGAGAGTGTGATAATCGTTTTCATCATTTAGCCGGGTGATTTAGTTTTTCCTGGATCATTTTCATTGTATTTTATGACTTTCCTCACCTTCCTCTTGCCTTTGCCTTTTTCCTTGGATCCTTTCCAATAAAAACCGGGAATTTTATTGGGTCAATCATTCTTACGGCAAGCTAGACCTCAAGGGAAAAGCATCAGAACCGATTTTTCAGGTTTAGCACTAGCAGCACTGCGGGGGAGAAAAAAATTCCTAAGGGGAATCCAATCAAATCGAACGACTCGGTCTCCATATCCATATCCATTTTGAAGCTTTGACATTAAGCTCGGATATTAAATTTGGTTTCCTTTGTTGCAGTAGCCAATGATGAGCCGACCAATGGACTGAAAATCCTTCGAAAGAAAAATACTGTGATTGATTTGAGCTCTGAGTTGGCCATCCTAACGAGTGCGAGTGTGACACAAAGACTCAAAAAGATTTTGGAGAAACTTGAATCTGGGATCGGAGATGAGATTTCACCAGAGATTCTTAAAAAGAATATTCAATATGCACTAGAGCTCATTCAAATCGGTGGGGCGAGTGCAGCTGACAGGTGAGCCGGCATAGGCATAAAAGATCAGATCCATGGCTTGGCTAAGGGAGATCTTTGTAAAAATATATCACTCGTCCGTCACCAATGCTTTCTTTCTTTCGTCTTTTATTTCCATTCGCTGCCGTGGGAAGTGTGAAACGTGTGAATGGCGGGAATTTTTTTCGGGTGGGGCCATTGACCTTGGTTTTTTTTTTAAATAGTTGCGGCCTAGCACCCTAGTTTTATGACTTTTTAAATTTTTGAAGGCAGAATTTACGCTTGTTTTGACGTTTTTCTTAAATTCTTGAAAGTTTTTGAAATTTTAACCCCATTGACCATCAAATACTTTTTGAACGACTATTAAATTTGATATAAATTTCTGTAATTAGACGTGTAAATGCAAGGTATGCTAGACTAGGTTTTGGAAATGGCTTTCACCCGTCAACGCATCGCTTGGCTGACGCTGACTGGCTGGATGACACGAACAACATCTTTTTTATTTTTTTTAAATAGTTGCGGCCTAGCACCCTGGTTTTATGACTTTTTAAATTTTTGAAGGCAGAATTTACGCTTGTTTCGACGTTTTTCTTAAATTCGTGAAAGTTTTTGACATTTTAACCCCATTGACCATCAAATACTTTTTGAACGACAATTAAATTTGATATAAATCTGTGTAACTAGAGGTGTAAATGCAAGGTATGCTAGACTAGGTTTTTGAAATGGCTTTCACTCGTCAACGCATCGCTTGGCTGGCTGACTGGCTGGATGACACGAACAACATCTTTTTTGCTCACATGGCTTTTTGAGTTTTTTTTTCATGTATTCTATTCTGAAACGCTCTCCATTCCATTCCATATATTTCCATGTACTTGCACTCCATACATAATCTTTTGCGTTGTGGAGTCAAAGTCAAAGTCTGGAGGAAGAAGTCTTCCAAGTGAGACATGAAAAGACCAACCGGAGATTATATTTTATCCACCGACTAAAGACGCCGAGTGTGTGTGGCTGTGTATGTGGTTTGGCGGGTATAGTACGTATGAATGGCGGGTTGCGTTGCGGGCATTAAAAACTAAAATTACCAAGGTGGTGCAAAAATTATGTGTGTCCAGGGTATACCATAATTTTTGAACCACTGATATGTTATCTGCTAAAAAAACTAACAATACGTGCCATGCTATCTATATTTGTCCAATGCTTTAACATGTTTGTTACGTGAGACGTGACCCTTGTGTGTTATTGTGTCGTGCAGAGTGGAGGAGGGTCACGACTGTTCTTCTTCCCAAGACGCTGAGGTCAATGAGGCCGATGAGCGTCTAAGGCTCCAGGACTCCGCCTCTCAAAGGTTTCATTCTGTTCCAGACTTTTTGTCTCATTTCATTGTTCGCCCTCGTTTGCTGTTGTTCGTTCTAGTTGCATTCTGTCATATTTTGACCTTTGACCTTTGAATTCCTATGCCTGTACGGTGCGTGCGTGCGTCTGAGTCTGACATTTTAATTTCCTCAAGATGAAGAAAAAAAGCAGAAAATGGGAAAACCCATAAGAAGAAATGGAGAGTGCAATTTGCAATTTGCTCCCAAAGCACGCTCAGTTCTAGAATCTAGAATCTAGCAAAGAGATACTAGTCTAGTTGACATTATTGCTTCCGCCACGCAGCAAGATGAAACGTAGAAAGGGTTTATGTAGTAGTACGCGTACTGTTATGGCTATTACTATGGTTGGCGGGTCACGTCACATGACATGATATGACCTCGGGATTTTGTTTTGTTTAGTTTCTTTTCTTTTTCTTTCTCTTTTCGGGCGTAGGCTTGGATAGCATAGAATGCAAAATTAGAAAAAATCTAAAAGTTGTTTGTACAACGATCATTTTTCACAATTCACAGAAATCATGTGCCAATCCAAAATCGAACACATTTGACCGTCACTTCCGCACGGTCGGGGTAAGACAAGATTACATACGTACACGCCATCAGCATATACACTCGCTTTGTAGACATTAGACATAGACATAGACACAATCAGTTAATTAATCATATTAATTACTTAAGCCAGTTTCTAGATGAATTTTGCATTTTCTTAATGATTTTTTATGATTTTCCTGATTTTTAGTCAGGCGGGGTAAGGTGAGACAGACACAAAAATTAGAAACATTGTCTCTGATTTTTAGTGTTCAGCCATTATCGTATATATTTTTATCACTGGTACTCTATTGTGCTGTACTGACACTCCCACAACATTTTATCGCGACGTGCAGTCAAGAGTATAAATTTGTACGTCGTACGCGTACGTGACAAAGAATCGTTACAAAATCTGAGTCAGTTTTGTTTCTCTATCTCTTCATCAACACTCAATAGGTGGTGAGAGGAACGCCCATAAAATATAGTCGTTGTCGTTGTAGTAGTAATAGAATAGATCGACCCACCGACCAACCGACCGACCGCAGAGAACACATGTCCAGATTCCACGAGATGAGAATGTGGCACTTGAAACAAGACACTTCACACATACTCAGAAACTCAGCCAAATCTGGGCATCTGGAGTGAAAGTGTAGTGTGAAAAGTGAAAGCAAAGCACACAGAGTGCCATTGCCATATACGCCGTGCATGTCCTTAATTAACAACCCAGTGTAAATGAAAAGCCCGTAGACATACTAGCTTCAAGAGTTGTAAAACACTAGGTGGATAATTCTAGAATCTAGAACCAAAACCACAGAGAGGAGCAGGATGAGCAGATTATACGTACGAGACCACACGACAGACGATTGAGGAGAAAGCTTTCCTTTCCTTTCTCCATTTAATTTGTCGATTCAATTGAGAACGCCAAATGACATTTCCAAACGACCAGACGATTTTAGTACAGGTCACATCACGTGATTCCAATGTAATTTTATTGTTTGTTTTGCCTTCAATTGACCAAATTGAGATTTCTTCATTATTGCATGTTCTGCCCTAGCCCTTGAATGTGAACGTGACTAACACTTGAATCTTGGTATTAATTAGTGAGTGTTGAATCCCATTGCTCCAATTTTATTGTCCCTGGTGTATCTTTAGATTGTATACATTGCTGCTACCCTTTACATTTGCCATTTTCGTTCATTTCGATGTGAATGTGCATAAATGTCGTTTGTGATTGCATTCAGCCGTTTTGTGGCATTTTACGACCGAATTCCTTGTAAATCGCGCATAAATTTTATTAATTTCGAACATATTTTTCAATTCGAATATATTTTGAAAACCAAAGTGCAAATTTAAAACTAGGAAGGTTTTAGCTATGGCATAGGAGCTGTTTGCATTAAAATTTCCATTAAGATTTTTTGCCGCTGACTTTCACCCGATGCGTAGAACGTAGAAAGAAAAATCACATTTTACACCTAATGTCACTTGGACGTGTCTAAAAGTGAAAGTTCCCATCATGATTTTATGTACGATGTCTACGATAGGTATTTTTAACTTTTAACATTCATCTCACATTTCGTATTGACTTACATTTACAACAAGTCTGGGAAGAAAATTACTCTAAAGGAAATAAGACTTTTTCCCCTTGGACATTTTGTATATTGAGATGTCATGTTGTGAGTATTCGTATTCGTAGCATTGGCCCAGGTTGACCAAGTCTGACTTACAATTTTCATTCATATCAAATTTATATTTTCCGTCATGTTTTTTTTTCTGTTTTCCTTTGAGTTTAGTTTCCCTCCTGAGATAATGATAAGAAATGAAATGAAATGATATGAGTTTCCGGCATGAAATGTCAAGAGTGCATTAGTCTAGTCGTCTCGTCGTCGTAGAAAAAAAACTGTAGAAAGTAGAATCTGGTAGAAATCGTGAGTCAAACCTTGGCATATATCTCATGTTTGTTGAATTTTTTTATTCGGTCATCAGACAAGATGAATCGGATCACGAATTATCAGAAGTTGATGAAGAAGTTATTCCAGAAGAGGTGAAGGCATGGCTTGCATCAACTTTTACCAAAAATTTCCCACCACGTACAAAATCCCAAGGAGAACCACGCCCAAGGTTTCGCTCCGTGGCCAATGCCATTCGTGTTGGACTCTTTGTTGATCGTTTTTATAGACAGCTCAGCTCCAACACTCTTCAAATCCCTGTTGAAGTCATGAATACTCTCAAGGTAAAAAAAAAATAATGACGCAGTATTTTGCTACGAAATTCAAATTTATGGATTCAGGTCTCCCGCCTTGCCATATTTGCATAACCGATCAAGACGTCCGTTTGTCTTTGTTGATTTTAATTGACTCGTCTCAACCCAGGCCAGGCCAGAATTTTAATTGAAGCATAAACAAAGCAAAGACGGGATTGGGAAAATAATTAAAATAATGGGATTGCCTTGCCTTGCCTTAGCCTAGCTATTAACGCGAACGTAAACGTCAGTCTTGATTTCTCAATGTTTTATTAATAATAAAACAGAAACCGAGCAAAGGATAGGATAGCACAGTAGAAGAATAGAATAGGATCTAGATTCTAGAATCCTTTTTATCGTATTAGGACAAGCTGCTCAACTTAGCCTTAGCGCTAGCTCTTCACTTCTCCAGTTTACATTGCATTGCAGGCTGGATCTGGGTGAATATGAATGACGAACGACTTTTGGTCTAGTGAGTCTCTGATGAGAAAATTAATGGGGTACTTTACGACCAAGACTTGGGCTAGACTACCCGGTTTTCTTAATAACACGAAGACGAGGCGAAGGCAAGGCAGGAACAGGAAGGAAACTGAGGTTGAAAGCAAAAGCAAAAGCAACGGGTAGAATCATTTTGTTCTGGACGAATGATTAAAGCATAGCTAGGTCGGGTCAGGTCGGTTCTAGAATGAACCGTATGAAAAAGATTTAGGTTTACGTTACCCATTTTATTCTTTTCTTTTTTTTCTTGCAGGAAATCAACGACTGGCACTTTGACATTTACAAACTCCATGAAAAGTCGAATAACCATAGTTTAAAGTACGTCGTGAAGGACCTGTTCTCTCGCTATGGGATCCTACAAAAGT